>ML682105.1:586085-645825 GCA_007922195.1 Podocnemis expansa
CCTGCCTTCCCCGCCGGCCGCTTCCCCCGAACCCCTCCTGCCTTCCCTACCATTTTGCCCTCCTCTGCCTCCCTCACAAACCCCTGAATCCCCTTTCAGCCCCTCCTGCTTCTCCCCATTGCCCGCACTCCCACGCACCTACAGCCCCTCTCCTGCCTCTGTCCCCTTTACCCCAACCCCCAAGCACCTCCTCACCCCGCTGCCTTTCCACCCCCCCCACTTGCCTTCACTCCTCTTCAGGCCCCAGCTTCCCTGTTACTTATCTTCTCTGCCACTGCCGCACACTAATTTGCATTGTACCCCCCTTTTTCCTATAGTGTGTTAACGTAGCCTTTAGGTTATAGTAAGTAGGGCTATAGTCTTAGTAGGTTAGTTGAAGAACCCCATTGTTCCCCAACCTGTCCCTGCTCCCGAAAGCTAGGTACCCCCCAACACTTTACAGAAACCACTGTGACAAACACGACATACACCGACCACCGCTCCCTATACTCATTTTAATAAAGTGTACTCCAAATCCACCCCGTACCACACGGTGCAGTGGTTGCCCCCCAAGATCCTCAAATCTTCGAACCTGCTGGCAGGGTCAGGGGGGAACACATGACCAGGTTGTTTGAGTAGCTGGGCCTGTGACAAGAGTGTAACCAGTTGCCTCAAAGCAAGGGCTTCCTGTTAGCTGGCCATAAAAAAAAACCTCTCCATTTTTGGGGGGCATGAGACAAGCAAGGCCTTAAAAACCTGGCAGAGGGAAATGAAGGAGACCCCAAAGCCTGTGGCCACAACAGGCTGCACCAGCCTGGGATAATGAATACAAACTGTTGTTTAGTTTGGGACATCCTCATTAGGGGAAACTGAGGCACAGCACTGGGTAGGGCTAAATCATGCCATGGCCCTATATAATAGCACAAAGGAGGGGAGGGGTGATATGCCCCACAATTCGCACTGCAGGTGCCTCCAGGTGCTAGATCTTAGAGCAGAGCTCCAACTGCCATGGCCTCTGCATTAATCCAGCCCCCATCACGTCAGAGATTGCTGGGGTGGAGGGTGCTGAGAGGGCCCCTGCCCTGCCGGTTTGGGGGGACGGGCCCTGGGGCCAGAGGCTGTGCTCCACACTCTCGCCCCCTCCAGGCGAGCTGGTCTGCCCCCGTGGGTGAAGAGGCTGGTGGGTGTTCACTGCGCTCCAGGGATGGGTCCAGTGCAGACTCTGGCGCAGCGTTTCAGAGCCCATGGCCCCGGAGGGTCGCGCTGGTGGCTGCACCACGCATCAGCTGGCCCCACCGCTAGCGGCAGACCTGCTGGATGGGGCTCGGGCGGGAGTGGCCTCTGCCTGCAGGCCTCACCCCCACTGATGGCTTGTTTTCAGGCTGCCATGATGGGGGGGCTGGCGCCCCAAGTGAGGGTGCCCTATGGTGGAGAGGGGAGGGCAGAACCCACATTGGTGGGCAGCTCAGGGCCCCACGGCCGTTTAATCTGACTCTGTCTGAGAGAGGAAGGGCTGGCTGGGAGAACTGAGTTTACAGGGTGCATCTGACACAGGACTGGTCCTGTCTCACCCTCCCCCCCCCAAACCAGCAGAGTCCCCTGAATGCTCAGTGGCAGGTAGCTGCACCCCACCCGGTCCTAACAAAATTACCCCAAAGACACATCCACAGCACACCCTAGCCCTAACCACTAGACTAGGCTGCCCTCAGACAGGCGTTAAGTGATACATCCTCCACCTTACTATAGTACTTGAGCACCTCAATATTGAAGACAGGTAGCCTCAAACCATGCTCCAGGGAGCAGGGCTGTTATCCCCATTGCACAAAGGGGAAACTGAGGCACAGCACAACTAAGTGATTCACCAAAGGATGCCTGTGGCAAAGGAGGGAATTGAACTCAGTGTTCTTCATGCCTCAGTGAGCCAGCCACTTGGCCCACCATCTTGCATCCTCTTCAGATCTGTGGAGAGGAGGGCTTTGTGCCCATCTAAAGGTCAAGAGCCCCCAGGCCGACAATGTTCCCCTGGTCTCTGTTGATTAGGAGAAAGCTGTCTCTGTCTCTGCCAGTCTTGGTACATCCACTGATTTCCCCAGGGCCCTCCATACAGGCTTCATCACAATTGACCGGAAAATGAGGGGCGAGCTGCGGATGGCATTGTAATTGGAACAGGCCCCGATGGACTATGCTGAGAAGCTCGTCTCTATGTGACAGCTTAAATCAGGGTTAGCTGAGATGCGCGGAGGGCACCGTCCAGTCTGCAGCATCCTTACAGGCAGATGGGAAAACACCTTTCATCTTGGCGGCTGTCAGTCAGTAACTTGCTTGATGGAAAATGCTCCTTTGTACTCAGAGAGAAAGAGGACATGTGGCAGAGGGAGGAAAATAACGTTGAGCCAGGCCAGATGGGGTGGTCTAGGGCAGGGGTTCTCAGCCATTGTGTCGGGGCACATTTCCGGTGACCACACAGAGGTAAATGTGTTGTGGAGAGCCAAGGACGTGTCTGGATTTGACTAGGTGGCAGGGAGGGGACAGGGCTGGTGTGTCCTGTTGGGTCGCGATATGCCACCAAGTGAGTCGTGAGCTGCAAAAGGTTGAGAACCACTGGTCTGGGGGGACTGGGAAAGAGGGGCTCAATTAGCAAGTCCACTACTTGTTCAGGGCTGTATTAAGAGGCCCCAGGCTGCCTCTTTCATGCCCTCCACTGGGACCTCAGGCCCTTCACCACAGTGCTTTTAGTGGAGCCCTCCCTGCTAACAGCTGACCCAAACCAGCCGGTAAGTAAAAGATCCGAGTGCCAACAAGCCATAACTGTGGCCGAAAGCCGCCTGGGCATAATTACCCAACCGCACCCCCTTAACCCTGGGGGAGGTAGCCCAGCGCAGACTCATTACAGATGAATTCCTGGGGCCATCTATTGCTCACGTTCCCCGTTAAGTCAGAGCGTGGATGTGGGCCTAGGAGGGAGCTGCATTGGGAAAGCAGGAGGCACTGTGCTGAGATCGCTCAAGCAATCAGTGAAGGACTCAGGGACCTGGCAGTGGGCTAGGCAGGCTTGCCGCTGGGAGCCCTGGATTTAAATCTAGACAATTCAGCAGTGATGGAAAGTGGCTGTCGCCCTGATGGAGGTTCAGTAGTGAAATAGGCTGAGGGTTGGCTGGGATCTGCTTGGCATGGGTCCACCCACCATCATCGGTGCTGCCTCCTGGCCACTCGGCAGATTAGCTCCTTTCCCAAGCTGCACCCTCCTCTGGCCGTCTCTCCACCCAATGTCCTCTTTCACGGCCCCTCTCACTCCAGGAGGGACAGCATCCTCTTCATGATGCAGGCTTCGGGCCAGGTCACAGTGGGCCTCCCATCTTGGGATAACGAAGTTTTTCAGGACAAACTGTCCAGGCAGGCCAATCTCCATTGCCTGCTCTGTGCCACGTCCTCCATGGCTGGTAGGGGAACCCGGGCCCACTCTTTCCTTCCGTTTCTGATGAGCAACTAAGGTCTGCACTAGCTTATATTTGCTGCTTTCCCCCAGTGTCTTTTTTACCTTTCTGGACCCTAAGCCCCCAGATTTTCCAGATTAAATTCCCTCCTCCCTTGGCATAACTGCAGGGTCCTGGTCTGTGCAGCTCCAGCCACACCTCCCTTCTCCGAGGGAGTGACTATAGCCTACTTCCCAGCCATCTCCTTTCTGCACTTGGCTCCTCGGCTGTATACGGACACATCCTGTTCCTATCCAGCTGATCTCATTAATCCCAGGTGCCTCGCTTCTCCTCCGGGTGCAGCCTGGGCAGTTAACTGGCCTCCGTGGCCACTGGAAGGGTTCAGACATTGAATGGGCTGGTTTACCTAGGGTATGTTTACACTGCACCGAAACACCAAGGCAGCAAACCTCCGAGTCCAGATCTACACATTTGGGCTGTCATGCTAGAGGGCTAAAAAGAGCAGTGGAGACAGTCCCACTTGGGCCAGAGCAAGGACTGAGTCTCAGAGCCTCTCCACTACCCAGCAAGGGAACATCTAGCCTGCTCTTTTCAGCACCACAACCATAAGCCCAGTCTGTTGACTTGGACTTTGAGACTTGGCTCTGGAGGTTGTTGGAGAGTTTTTTGCAGTGTAAACATATTCCTAGACGAGGGGCAGCAGGTCCAGACAACCAGGAGACGGCTGTAGGACGGCCCCCAAGGATGCTGTGCACAAGGGGCTGCCAGCGTGGAGCTGATCACTGGATCGGGGACCAGAGACTTCATCTCTGGTGAGACAACAGGCCAGATCCAGAGGTGCGCTGGAGACCAGTGTGGAGCAAGTGAATGTGAGCCTCCAGCCATGCATGTTACACCCAAAAGGACCCAGAATTGCCCCCCGGCCCCGTGGTGATTAACCCTTTTACTGCCACCCGCCTGCAACTAAACCGCAGCACACTGCAAGTGACACTGCAAAAGTAGCCAGGCCAGGACTGGCTGAGCTCGCAGGGGATGTTGAGGGCAATCAAGGATTGTCTGGGAACAGCTGAAGCACCATGATGCTGGGGCCATCTGAGGACATAGCTAGCTCGGTTTCCAGAGGTCGTGTTCACCCCATGCAGAGGGAAGGCTGGGAAGACCCAGACCCCTTGTTATTGTAGCACCTGTAGGCGCCAGGTCACAGACCAGAGCCCTGTCACGCTAGGTGCTGCACAAATCCAGAACAAGGATGGTCAACTCTCCAAAGTGCTTTCAGTCCAAGCATAGGACAGTAGATGGAGACGGACGGGGGGTGCAAGGAAACACTGAGACAACACCATTGCTGAGCAGTAGTATGGGCTGTAGTCTCCGCACACCAGCAGCCTGGCCATGGTCGGTCTTCTCGTTATCAGCATCGCACCAGCGGGGAGTTTGAAGAAGAGACATGAAAGAGGGGAAGGAGGTTGCTCTGTGGATGGTCCAGGGGCAGCAGGGGAGACACGGGAAGGTGTTTGTTTGAAAGTGGAACAAGATGGCAATGAAGGCAGGTGGCTATGGACAAGCTGAATGGTTTGATGGACTAGGGAGTGGGTCAGGGTTATCCCGTTCCCTCCGCACAGGAGTGAATTCCCTTCCCATGTCTCTTTGGCGCTGCCTTGAGTTTCCAGCCTCAGATTCTGGCGGCCAGAGCAGTTCTCAGAGGTGGGTCTATTTTTAAAGACACAGAAGTTGCAGGGTAAGTAAAATCCCTGCTGGGAAAGCTCCTTATGTCAACAGAAGGAGCCCCACTCACCTATTAACTGCAGTTTTAAAAACTAATTCCCTCATGGCTCATGGGCTTGGCTGTGCTTTCCAAGCCTTCCAGTAGCCTCCTTTGTGCGCAGAGGGAGCAATCAATATTCCCTACAATAAAGAATGTGAGAACGAGCCCTTCCGTTCCCTAAGGCCAGTTTTTTGGTTGACACATGCACCCCCCACTGGTCAGTGCCCACTCCCACCAACCTCACCCCACCACGTTAGCTTCCGACTTTGCTGCACACTCAGATGTCCCAAGACATGAGCTATAATGATCCGTCCTGCCAAGACCAAGCTTCTGCTTTTATTTGCAGCTTTTGCCTTTATACCCAGCAGGCGACATCAGAAAGTGACCCAGACTGCCGCATGCACACAAAGGAGTGCAGGAGTCCCCACGCTAGATCAGATCCAGGGGCCAGTTAACTCCACAGCCTGTCTCTGACACCAGATGCCTCAGAGGACTGTGGAAGAAATCCTGCAGGAGTAGATGGGGGATGATTTGCCCACGTATAGGTTTTATATTGATCGCTCTCACACACTCACCCCTTATTGTCAAGGACCACTGAAGAGTAAAAAGAATGCAAGAGACGGGTGCCATCTGCCCCATATGAGGCTGCTCCATGCCCAGTCTCATGGATCTTCGCACTTACCCCAAGCAAAAATCAGGAGCGACCCTCCCACAACACTGATGATTGAACCAGAGTAAGTGAGGGGGGTTGACTCATGCCCCCAGTGCTTGGGGTCTGGCCATCGCTGTCTGTTTGTCCTTGCTGCCTGTTCGTGATGGGGGAATGGGTGGCTGTAGAACGATTTTGTCTCCTTTACAGTTTTAAAAGGGATAGCCGTGTTAGTCTAGTTCAGTAAAAAAACAGCAAGGAGTTGTGTGGCACTTGAAGACTAACAGATTTATTTTTTGCATGAGCTTTCGTGGGAGAAAATCCCACTTCCTCAGATGCTTCGAAGATGGGTGAACTTACAGAAAGGAATGAAAATAAACGCAAGGGGGTGTAAAACATAGGATCAGGTCATAAAGTAACAGCAAATCAGAGCAGTTTACAGGCTCAAACCATGGGAAGCCTGAAGTCAAATTACCCTTTGTAATGGGAAAAGAACCCATAGTCTCGATTCAGTCCTGCTTTCACAGAATTTAGCTTGCATATTAATTCATGTTCAGCTGTCTCTCTTTGAAGTCTTGATGTCCCAGGTACAGCTCTAATGACGGTCGTTAACAAATCCATCATCGAGTGATTAGGAAGATGGAAGTGCTCAGCAACTGGTTTCTTTGTTCTTTGATTTCTGATATCAGCTCTGTGCTCATTCAGTCTCTTACGGAGCAATCGTGCTGTTTGTCCAATATATAAGGTGTTGGGGCATTTCTTGCACATGATGGCATAGACCACATTAGTAGATGAGCAGGTAAATGAGCCTTTGATGGAGTAGCAGGCTTGATTAGGACCTATGATGGTGTCTGTTGTGTAGATATGTGGGCAGACTTGGCAGAGTGGTTTTTTGCAGGGGTGTGTGCCTGCTTCAATGTTCCTGTAGTTAGATCTGTAGTTGCTGGTGAGTATCTGTTTAAGATTGGGGTGGCTGTCTGTAAGCAAGGAGAGGTCTGTCTCCCAAGGCTTGAGGGAGTGAGGGATCATCTTTTAGAATAGGCTGTAGGTCCTTAATGATCTGTTGCAGAGGTCTGACTTGCAGGTTATATGTGGTGACTAGTGGTGTTCTGTTGTTTTCTTTCTTGGGCCTCTCCTGTAGTAGACGACTTCGGGGAACCCGTCTAGCTCTGTCAGTTTGTTTTCTTACTTCCCCAGGTGGGTGCTGTAGTTTCAAGAATGCTTGATAGAGATCCTCAAGATGTCTGTCCCTGTCTGAGGGATCAGAGCAGATGCGGTTATATCTTAGGGCTTGGCTGTAGACAATGGATCGTGTGGTGTGTTTAGGATGGAAGCTCAAAGGATGTAGGTAACTATACCGATCAGTAGGTTTTCGGTATAGGGTGGTGGTGATGCGTCTATCCCTGATTTGTACTGTAGTGTCAAGAAAGTGGATCTCCTGTGTGGAGTGTTCCAGGCTCAATTTCATGGTGTCGTGGAAATTATTGAAATCTCTGTGAAAATCTTCAAGAGCATCCCTGCCATGTGTCCAGATGATAAAGATGTCATCAATGTAGCGCTGGTAAAGAAGAGGTGTCTTGGGATGAGACTTGAGGAAACGTTGTTCTAAGTCGCCCATAAAGATGTTGGCATATTGTGGGGCCATGTGGGTGCCCCTACACCTCATACATTGGACAAACAGGACGATCACTCCGTAAGAGACTGAATGAGCACAGAGCTGATATCAGAGATCACAGAACAAAGAAACCAGTTGCTGAGCACTTCCATCTTCCTAATCACTCGATGATGGATTTGTTAACGACTGTCCTTAGAGATGTACCTGGGACATCAAGACTTCAAAGAGAGACAGCTGAACTCGAATTAATATGCAAGCTAAATTCTGTGAAAGCAGGACTGAATCGAGACTATGGGTTCTTTTCCCATTACAAAGGGTAATTTGACTTCAGGCTTCCCATGGTTTGAGCCTGTAAACTGCTCTGATTTGCTGTTACTGTATGCCCTGATCCTATGTTTTACACCCCCTTGCATTTAGTCTCCTTTACAGACACACTTTGTACAGAGCAGTCACAGAAGAGGTGGCCGTCTGTCCAGATGTATGTGTGCAGCGCCTAGAGCAAAGAACAGGCACTCCAGTCCCAGCTGGGTGCTGCTGTGATACAGACGTGAAATGAATTCACTGATGATGAGTACGCCATGCTTCCAGGCCCCACGTAATGAACTTATACGGTGACAAATGGAATTTGTCCAGAGGGAGAGATTGTGTCTGTGTGTCTAGCCAGAAGGAGAGATTGTATCTCTGGGTTTTTGTGTGCATATGTCTTTCCAGAGGAAGAGATGGTGTCTGTGTGTTTGTGTGTCTGTCCAGAAGGATTGTATCTGTGTGTGTGTATGTGTGTGTGTGTTATAACCCATCAGACACTTGCTTCCAGTTCTGCTCCCCTCCCCCTGCCACTGGGACTCAAAATTGCCCCCGGCTCAGGCTCTGTGCACTGGAAGGGCTCGTGAATAAATCATGCCGATCCACTGCTCTGCAGTCTTGGGAAGTGGCTGCATCAGTTCCCCAAAGCAGAGACTAACTGAAGCCAGGATTAGCAGAGCTGTTTGGAAAATCAATCCTGCAGCCCCAGGCCCAACGCACCCCATTCAGTCATTGTCAGCCAGGTGCCACCGTCAGAATCACCTGCTACCGTCTCCTCCCCCTACCCCCTTCATGTCGTCACCGTTCAGTGTGAACGCCGGGGGACCTCAGTTCAGTTCAGTCTTGCCAGTACTGTCTGAGACGCAGCATCCCCTAGCAAGACGGCCACCCTGCCAGAGCACGGACCTCCTGGACTGGAAGAGACCAGAACTAAGATCACTCGGTAACTTCGGTGCTGGCCTGTGACACTGGAGTGAGGTGAGCAGAAGAGAGGTGGAAATGGGGGTGTGAAAGTGTGTGTGAACGGATGGTTTCCTCCCAGGCCTGTGCATCTTCCAACCGGGGGTGCTGATCAGTCCTCTTGTCACCACTGCAGTGGCTCAGCAAATGCTTTCAGTTCTGCTTGCACAAAGAAACTTTGGTTGGACAATGCTGAGCTGGTCTCCAGTTGGGTTCTCCCTGAGCCTTCCTCCACTCTCTTCATCCACCAGGTAAGGGGTCTCTTTCTGATCTCAGCAGGCTCGCTAGGAAAGCGTTGCGTTCCCAAGAGCCAGCCACGGGAGATTATATGCACGGGCTTAAAACCAAAAGGCCAGCAGAGCAAATCTTGAAGAGCATCTCAGTGCTGAGGAGGGCAAAGGTGCTGGAAGTTTTCTTGCTGGTGCATGCAGTTTCTTTTAAAAACCTTGTACGGCCTAAATCCAGATAAGAAATATGTTTCTGTGTACAGTGAATCAAGCTATCTGCTTTGCTTCACAGCCGCTACATTATTATTTACTGTTATGGCTCTCTTTTAGTAGAAAAGAAGCATAGAAGATCTTACTATTTTCATTCATAAAATGTACACTGTAATACCTGAAAGTCTCTCTCTCTCTCACACACACACAGAATATGAAACAAAGATGGACAAACTACACATAAAGCTCCCTCTTCAAAGCGTCTGATGAAGTGGGATATTCTCCCACGAAAGCTCAAGTGATAAATAAATCTGTTAGTCTTTAAGTGGTACAAGACTCCTTGCTTTTTTTACACATAAAGACATGCAGAAATCTGTCTTTAATAGTGAAGGGAGCAACTATTCAAACTAAACAATTCACGTCCCTGAATTTTATTCAGTCCATCAAATAAATTATTATCCAACAAATACCCATCTCCATTGTTAGCCTCCCTTCCCTGAATTAAACAGTTAAGTGATTCAAGAAACATGGCTCTTAATTTACAGGTGAAGCAGAATGGCATCAGGCTCTGAACCGTTGGGTTGTTTTGAGGTGGGTGCCTAAGAGAAGGACTTTCTGCCTGGAAACGAGTCAAGGATCTGGAGAAAGCATCCTCAGCTCTCACTGCTCACAAATGGAGTGTGGCTGTCAACCTGGACAAGAGAGGAAAATTATCTGTGCAGGGGATACCACTAAAAGGTATTTTCTGATTTATTACTATTTAACCGCTGGAATTCCTGAAAGATAAAGCTAACAACGTGATGTTCTGTCAAATTACTCAGTTAAGTAAATGTCATGCTGTCCTTTGGGAAAGTTTCCATGCGTATAGCTAGATGTGAGTGTGCTGAATCTGTTTCTCAAGCATAAATATATTACATAGCACAGACACAGACACATTCTGGATACTGAAGTCACACAACACACATCCACACACACAACACACATCCACACACACAGCCATTACCTATGTCACACAACAATCCAGACTGAATACATACACATTCAAAAGTCACACACACAATCTTAGTTGCATATATTTTGCATGGCTGGGAGATATGTGTGTTGTTATTTATCTCTGCAAAGGTAATAGAGGGTATGAAATATCCAGTGCATCCCATCGTGTAATTATGCCCACAGAGATGGAATAAATGCAGGCAGAGTCCATTGTGTGTATTGTTAATTGTCTCCCTTATATTTAGTTTTCTTCTCCATAGCCGGAGGGGTAGTATCTATAATTTTCTTTTTGACACACACGAGCGAGCATTCTTTCTCCCTTTGTTTTCCAACCTCGTTCCCATCAGTGCATTCATCAAGGCAGCAGCACGCTGACAATGGTTCAAGAGATAATGATGAGTTAACAAGGCTCCCCTTTTTTTAAACCACGTCAGTGAAAAATGAAGCCCAATGAAGCATCTTATTTGCTAAGCAAACTCACCCTGGTTTGGATTTGCACTGAGTGAAAGCAGAGCTCTTTGCTGAGTCCATCTCTTTAAGGATTAAAGTTGGGCACTGCTGTGTCTTGGAAACGGTATCCAGTGAGCGTGCTGGTTGGAACCGCGAGCCTGATTTGGACGAACTCCAGCTGTGAATACAAGTAAGCGCCTTTTCACTTTGAAACCAGGGAGAGAGGCAATGCATGCAAAGACTCAGTATACACTCCAGTCCCCTTTTGTGCCCCAATCAGCAGCTCCAGTCTCAATTAACTTGATCTATAGACTAGCGTCTCGCTGTCCGTCCTACAAATTCTGCCTTCTGGACAGGTCCCAAACACTGTGAATATCATTTCCCTCCTACAATGAGATCTCTTCCCTGCTGGAGAAGGGAACTGAAAGAGTCCTTTGACGAAACGGAGGAAATGGGAGAGAATCTTCCTCTTTCAGACCTGAATTATGTCAGTGCCTCTGTTTTCCCCCTTCCCAAGGAGCGAGATCACCAGAGGTACCAAGGATCCAAGAGTCTCTTTGCTTTGCTTGGCACTCAGGACCCAAAACAAGTGAGTGCCACTCAATGAATTTGTTTCAGGGAAAAAGCCAGTAGGTTCCAGTTCATATTCTGTACCCACTGCAACCCCTTCATGCTACCCTGTTGCTGCAAAGGGGACAGAAAACTGCTCTGGAAAGCAACAGGGATGCTGCAGGTGGTGTACAGCTAGCATAACTCCAGGAATCTTTGCCAGCGAAATGGCCATCTCAGAGGTGTGTAGTCTAGAGCAGCCCCAAGGCTGCTCTAATTTGTGCTGAGGCACGAAAGGGGCTCTATGTCTCTCCAGGATCAGGGAAGGCTGGAAGGATTTTGAAAGGCAGCCACCCCATAGAATCATCGAATCCTAGAATCCTAGAATCGTAGGGTTGGAAGGGACCTCATAGGTCATCTAGTCCAACCCCCTGCCAGAGGCAGGACCACTCCCACTAAACCATCCCAGTCATGGTTGTGTCCAGCCGGGCCTTAAACACCTCCAAAGATGGAGACTCCACCACCTCCCTTGGCAGCTCATTCCAATGCTTCACCACTCGCCTAGTAAAAAAGTTTTTTCTAATATCCAGCCTCGACCTCCCTAACCGCAACTTGAGACCATTGCTCCTCATTCTGTCCTCTGTTATTACCGAGAACAGTCGAGCTCCATCTTCCTTAGAGCATCCCTTCAAGTAGTTGAAGGTTGCTATCAAATCCCCCCTCAATCTTCTCTTCTGCAGACTAAATAAGCCTAATGCTTTCAGTCTTTCCTCATAGGGCTTGTGCTCCAGCCCTTTAATCATTTTGGTTGCCCTCCACTGGACTCTCTCTAGCATGTCCCTGTCCTTTTTGCAGTGGGGAGCCCAAAACTGAACACAGTATTCTAGATGTGGCCCCACCAGTGCAGAATAGAGGGGAATGATCACATCCCTTGATCTGCTGCTAATACTTCTTTTGATGCAGCCCAGTATGCCATTGGCCTTTTTGGCAGCAAGAGCACACTGCTGACTCATATCCAGCTTCCCATCCACCATGACTCCCAGGTCCTTTTCTACACTGCTGCTACTTAGCTGAATGTTTCCCAGCCTGTAGCAGTCCATCCCACCACTGTCCTTTCCTACTTGACAGTTTGGGCCATCTGCTCCAAATACACCAGCCTTTTACAACCACCAGAATCACTACAAAAGCTAAGCAGCCAGAGTTTTCAGTTAGCATGTCTGAGACCGTACTTTGGGATGAGGCCCACTGGCAAAATCCAAATCTCATGGCTCCATCTTACTACTCTCTGCTTTGCCAAAACATTAATATTGGTTGGGGGGAAGCGTTAGCTCTGATTACTTCTAGGACATAGTAACACCACCAGCGACTAAAGCTCTACATGCACATGGCCCTTTTCAACTGCTTTCAGAGGTACAGCTTGATCATGACTGTACAGTGAATGAATGGCACAGGTGGCATTTGAGCCCAGCTCTTCCAGCTCCCTGCCCTGTGCTCTAGCCATTGGCCCATGCTGCCCCCCCCCCCGCTCACCCCATCCATACCAGCTCCAGTGCACTCATGCAGCCACTAAGCAGAAGCCAGAGCTGTGTAGTGTGGCCCCTATGATCTGAAATCCCTTCCAGCTCCACTGGGATTGTCCTGGGAAAGGCCGCTCCTAGGCAGCGGGATTCTGCTGTCTTTGTCCTTTGTCCAACATCTCCTGCAATGCAGCACTCTCTGTTTGGACGCAAAGGATGGCCACTAGCATGAGAAGCATCCCAACCCATCTCCGGGTGAGGGGATGAGGCCCATGGGCCTTCTGTAAATGGAGTAACTGCTGCTCCCACCCGAGAGTCAGCTTGTCCCATGCTCAGGGTGCAGTGTGAGGGCACCGTGTCTGTGCCCATCCCAATAACATTGCATCTACACTTCCAGCCTTGGCACACCTGAGCATTGCCACATTGCCCGACACCTCCTGCATCTATACCCTGTGTCTTCCCCAGTTCTCGCAGACACAGTGAATAGCCAGAGTTGGGTTGGCTTCCACTGGCTGGGGGAACTGCTTCCCTGGGAGTCCTATGACGTGTGCTGCAACAACAGCTCTGCAATGGGGCCAGAAGCAGTTGAACATAGCAATAGCAGGCTGTCAGTCCTGCAGTCCTTCCATCTTGGACCTTCAAACAGCTGCCTTCCTGCCCAATTTACCACAATATGATTGGACGATTTCACTGCTGCCCAGTTCGGAGGCATCTCCTTGCACAGCTGTTCCTGTGAGTGATTGCGCCCTGCAGTTAGCTCAATGCCATGGCCACAGTAATTGGATTTGTGCACGCAGGGGGCTCGCCCCCCCAGCTTTGTGGTATGGAGCAGTGGGCTCTGCTAATGGGCTACTCGCTGCGTGGGGAAACAGAAGACCATCCACCAGGGAACCCCAAGAAGGGCTTCCAATCATCTCTCATAATCAGGCGCAGCGTCCCCTGACCCCCACAGCTGGAGGGCACGATGCCAAACTGGGTCTCTGAAATGCAAACGCCTCCACCCTGACCATGGTGCTGCCAGGAGAACACAATCAGCAGCTCACAGCTCTCTGGCACAGCTGCCTGGGCCTTCGCTTTGCACATTTGGAAGCAGGAAGCTGCTATTGGGGTCCTTTTCAAAGATGACCCTTGGCCTTTGCCAAAATGCATCTGGACACTTTGTGTAAAGGGCCCAGGTAGAAGCACAAAAAGGGCCTAGGGACATGCAAGACAAGTACCGTCTTCCAAAGTGCCTATCTGGGTCCAGATCCTACACGGTATGTAGGTGCCCAGCTCCAATGGGCATAACCTGGGATGTGGAAGAAATTGCTACCAGCACAAGGATAGAAACCATGGGCACCATCCCCAAAGGACATGTCCTTGGAGACTGTCAACTGAATGGCTCAGTGGTCTGTTCAGATGGAGCAACTCCCATGCTCGGATGCATCTTACCTCATCACCTCATTTGCAAATCGAAGGTGGCAATTTGTATCTTTCACTATCATGCAAAGTAGCTATTTTCCTTCCTCTAATTTGCAGCTTAGCATGATAACTCAGGCAGGTGTGCGAGACTCCAGGGAACATGGAAAGCTGGAAAGAGCCTACAGACTTTCACTTGTTTTTAGGACCCTGCAATAACCCACTGCTGTGATGTCATCAACAGGAATTGACCCCAACACAACACTTCTAACATAAGAACATAAAATTAGCTATAGTAGGTCAGACCAAGGGTCCATCTAGCGCAGCGTCCTGTCTCCCAACAGTAGCCAATGCCAGGTGCTTCTGAGGGAATGAATAGTGCAGACAATCAAGTGATCCATCCTCTGTCATCCACTCCCAACTTCTTGAGAACAGAGATAAAAGGGTAGCACCCGACTCATGTTGGCTAATAACCATTGACGGCCTTATCCTCCATGAATTTATCTTGTTCTTTTTTTAACCCTGTTATAGTTTTGTCTTTCACTATATCCTCTGGCAAGGAGTTCTACAGATTGACTATGGTTGTGTGAAGAAATACTGCCTTTTGTTCTTTTTACACCTTGCTCCCTGTTCATTTCATTGGGTGACCCTAGTTAAGTGAAGAAATAAAGAACATTTCCTTATACCCTTTCTCCATACTGCTCAAAGGTTTAAAGACCTCTGTCTTATCCCTCCTCAGTTATCTCTTTTCCAAGCTGAAAAGTCCCAGTTTTTTAATCTCTCATACAGTAGCTGTTTCATACCCCTAACCATTTTAGTTATCCTTCTCTGTACCTTTTCCAATCCCAGTATTTTTATTTTTTAGGTGGGGTGACTAGATCTGCAGACAGCATTTAAGATGTGAGCATGCTATGGATTTATGTAGTGGCAATATGATATTTTCTATCACACCTATCCCTTTTCTAATGATTCCCAACATTCAGGTATCCTTTTTTACTGCCCTTTCCCACTGAGCAGATGTTTTCAGAGAACTGTTGACAGATGCCATGATCTCTGTCTTGAGTGGTAAAAGCTAATTTAGACCCCGTCATTTTATGTTTATAGGTGGAACTATGTTTCCAATGTGGTTTGGATTTCTCATCATTGAATTTCATCCCTGGTGACAATCCCCTACTATCTGAGCTAAAGGTTCACTCCATTAGATGGATCAGTTGTAGGCTGTTTTCTAGTGCGTGAACCTGCCTCCTAATGGGAACCCCAAGAACTTGGATAATTACCTTTGATAAATCACTAATTTCACAGAAGCTGCTGTAAAACCCTGAGAATCCTTTACTGAAATGCTATCTTTACACCCTGTATATAGCCATCTGGCTAGGTAAAGCCCAGCAGATAGCAACAGACCTCCATCAGAGGTTGTCCTTGTTCTCATCCTCAGTTCCCATTGCCACAAAGATGGGCCAGATCCTAGGGGGAAGACTACTCTGCAGCTAGAAAGGGCCAGCTCCGCATCTGGGGTCGATCAGTGTTGACTCATTGAAATCAGTGGGGATGATGCTTTTGTCACCGTAGCTCTACTGATGTCAATGGAGTGGTGCTGATCAAAGCTAAAGTCCAGCTGAAAAATTAAGGTCTCAAGGGCTATGTCTACCTCTGTCCAAATTAGTTTGGACGTGTTGGTCTGAACTAAGAAGTTCGAGCTTAGTTCGAACTAACCCAAGGTTGATTTGAACTAACCTCGTGTTTCCAAGTTAGAACTAACCGCGCGTTCTAGTTTGAACTAACACTTAGTTTGAACTAGAACGTGAGGTTAGTTCGAACTAACTGGCTTAGTTTGGACTTCGTAAGTCCGAACTAAGCCTTAGTCTGGGTCTTGGCTAGACTTAGTTCGAACTAAAGTTTGAACCAAGGCAGTTAGTCTGGACTAAGTGCTGGTACTAACTCATTCAGACCAAACTTTACCTAGTCCAAACTAAGAAATTTCATAGTTTGAACTAGGGAAAGTCTAGTGTGGCCGTGGGCTAAATTAGTCTGGACTAAGCCTCCTTAGTCTGGACTAATTTGCCAGTGTAGACATAGCCTAGGGCTCATTCAACGTCCCTCTGAACGGGCATCTAACAGCAGTGTCCTTTCGTTCTGGCTTCCTAGCAGCAAGATGGCCCAAGTCAACCCGGATGAAGGAATCTGGCTCATCCGCCACGTGGCCTAGATTGAAAAACCAGACCCTTACGGAGCGTGCACAGCCTGCAGAGGACCTGGAAGGGATCTGGATTGTATGCACAGTTGAGCAATACAGACAGCTATTTGGTCATCTCAGCTATTCTCCACACCACTGTCTCGACAGCTCCCTGCATCCTTGCTAATGGACATTGGCTTGCCACTTTTTCATGCTCTGGAGAGCCATCTGCTGCCACCGTCCACCCTGAGTCACTCCCTGCTTGCCTCTGCCCTCCAGCAAAGACTTTGCAAATGAAAGCTGCTGCGTGTGGGCCTGCTGCCTTCAGGAAGATCACCTGGCCTCTCCGAACATGGGGCAATTCGCCAACGGATACCTGCCTCTTTGGAGCATTGTTGTGTGGTGCTGCGTCATCCTCCGATCAGGTAAGGGGTTTCTGTGAGTGCTGAGATTAGACAAAGGCCGGTGGTTGGGCCGTTGGCCTGGAAGCCAGGAATGCCTGTAGGGAGGAAGGGAGGGTCACAATTTAAAGGTTACTCCCTGGAAAGTCTTGCCTCACAGAGGCATGAGCTCCCCTTGCCTCAGTGGCCCCTCTCTGCAGCTGCCCCTGTTTGGTGCTGCCTGTGTCTGCATCCACAACATGCCAGCTTCTGGGAAGGGGCCCAGCCAGCAAACCCTGGCAGAAATCGGGGTGGGGCAGGGGATTGCATACTGCATGCCCCCACATACATCACAGATCCAGGGTAGCAGAAGCGTTTGAAGTCAAGACCTTCAGTAACAAAAGCATGAGCATCTTTTAGTGGAGTTAAAAGGGTAACTCCTTCAGCTAACAGCTGTAATAGGCTGTTATGAGCATCAGCCACTGAGGAAGGAAGCGCAAAGGGCCATGCCATGCTTTCATGGTCCTGAAGGATCCCAAACCCATTTTGCTAACTGTCAAACTGTTGTCAAACTGGGAGGGTGCATTTAGTTGGGTTCCACAGGAGTCAGTCCTGGGTCTGGTGCAATTCAATATTTCTATGAATGACTTGGATAGCAGAGTGCGGAGTGTGTTTATGAAACTGGCAGACGAACCCAGCTAGGAGGGGTTGCAAGCACTCTGGAGGACAGGATGAGAATTCGAAACAACCTTGACAAATGGAGTGAAATGCAGCCCCCTCTAGGGTGGGAAGCAGGGGCTGTTTAACAGCAAGCAGTAACGCTACCCAAGGGTTTGACTGGAAGCAATTCTGAAGGCAAACAAAACTGCAGGGAGCTTCCCAACTGTGGCTCCTCTTTTAAAACGGATGCTGCAAAAATGGCACTGTGGAGCTTCAAGCTCATTGTCGTTCAGTTGTTTCCATACTGAACACACTGAATTGGCATGTAAAACTTCTGGCCTTGCAAAATCTCCCTGGGATTTGAAAGTCAAGCTGGATTCAGTCCTTTAATGTGTCATCACTAGCAATCAGGATTCTGCCGGGAGACTTCTGCCCCCAGTGACCCTTGTGACATCTCCATTACTTTCATATTCTGCCCTTAGTGTAAACCGTTCGCCATCAGTGGCTTTGCCGTCCTTACTGGTGTTTGTGGAGCGGCGAGCTGAGTGGAGCTCAGCAAGAAGGGGCAGATCAGTTCCTTCTCCTTTAAAGGGGCTCGCTGGCTTCTTCAAGGCTTAGAGCAAAACAAGAACTCCGGTTATTGATGTCAGTAGGAGCTGATGCTGGATCAAACTTGCTGACTCTTGCAAAAGTCTTGTGGGATCTGTGGTGACCAGTCAACGCCAGAACCAAAAGACATCATCAGTTCTCAGAGACAGCCCTGGCCTCCCCTTGCATCAGGGATTAATTGGCTCACTCTAGACCTAGATTGGCTTTGTGATTATACCATGTTTTGTAAGTCAGGTTTCAAGCCCAGGCTCTGTTGATGACACCCAGGGGAGTGCAATTTGCAGTACCTCAGTTTCCCTATATATCAAATGGAAATAATGACCGTTCCTTTCCTTTGTCTTATCTACATAGTTCAGGGCAAGGACCTCCTCTCCCCATGTGTCTACCCAGCGCCCAGCACAATGGGGCCCTGCTCTTGACTGGCACCCCTGAGTGAGAATAGTAAAAGTGCAGGCCTGCTAGGTTTTTGCGAGGAGAGAGACCTGCAGGCTGGCATTGGGCAGCTGTGCACTCTGAAACCAGATTCTCTTCTCGCCAAGTTGAGCCCCTTTGAGTTCAGCCAGGCTACTTCTGCTTCCTTCCGGCACCAGCAGGATCAGGATGGGACTGGGAGAAAGCCTGTGATAAAAGATTCAGGCCTGTTGTGCGTAACCAAGGCGCACTGCATCCGTTGCGACTTTGGTCAGATTTAAAGATGTTTTCCATGCTCACCACATCAGGCTGGTGCCCAGGAGAAAGGGCCATTTTTACTGATGCACGAGACCCTTCTGAGCTCAGCGATGAGAACAGAGGGGAAGAGGCAAGGGGCGCTGGCTGCATTCATTCACACCCCTGCATAGCAACAATGTGATTTTGGGGCTGGGGGAGGGGAGTGAGACCCGACTTTTGTGCAGGATGCACAGCTGCAGCACAACCTCTCAGGGCCCCCGGCCCAGCCTCCGGGCTGAATAGTGCCTTCTGCCCCATGCTGCATTAAGCGAGGCCCAGCTCCCTTCTCGAGAAGTGGCTGCTCTGAGCCAATGATGGCTGGTGGCATTGCACTCACACGGGATGTAAAGCATCATCCAGCTAAACAACAGAGAAATGTACATTGCCCAGTCCCAGCGGTTGGTGAGTGGGCCCTTGCCAGATGAAATAATGTCAGCCAAAGGTTTTCTTTAAAATGTCTTAAGATCTGTTTCTTTATCTGGCTGGTGGGTAATATTAGGACAGGGTAGAAGATGGCAGCCTTTGCACGGCTCACTCACACAGCAAACTCACTTCTCTAAGTGAGACCTCATGACAAATGCCATCAACTCAGCCACCAAGCATGGCACAATCTCCCAATCATTAGAGCAGCAACCTGGCAAATCCTAAAGCACTTTTTTGGGGGCCACATGACATGCCAGATAGATGCTGGAATAAGAATCCTGGTTTGTAATGTTGAAGGCAAAACTTGAGCACCTTGGAAAATTGCTGAAGACCCACAACACTGACATCCTTATGTTGCAAATTATCCATGGGAGCAACAACCACCAGGCTGGGTGTTACTGTACCTGCAGCTCCAACCCAACGGCCGCCATTGTTATACGAAATATGGCTTGGTGGTCTGTGGTGTGCCTCACCCCTTGGCACCTCTTTCCAGCTGTCTGAGAAATCCCCTCTCGGCCAGGCAGACACCACTGCGGTGACTCGCCCTCCATCCTGTCTCCTCTGGACCCTCCTTCTTGAGACTCGTCCCTCCAGCTGAGCCACAATCCGTTCTCCCTGCATCCGGCAGATTCGGCAGTTCAGACACTTCCCACTATGAGCACTGCAGTCCTGCCACTCTTCCTACGGCAGTCGGGGGTGTGGGAGGGACCAGGGCCTGCCCACTTCTGCAGGTCCCAGCCCAGGGACCTTGTTCATGGCAGCCTTTCTCTATGTCTCCCCACAACTCCTCAGATTTTCCTGGGGTATTTCCCCAGCACCTTCTCCTCCTTGCATCAAGGTATTTGGCTCTGCTAAATCCCAAAAGCCAGCCACTGTCCTGCCAAGGTGCTAACTTGCCTTCTTCTTTGAGCCGCAGCGATGTGTGGCTCTGCAGCTCCCTTTTATCCCAGCCTCCTGGGCCTGATTGGCTGCCCTGGAGCCCCTTCCTACTGGTACCCTTCAAGCAGCCTCCCCAGGGACCCTCTTAACCTTTTCCTACCCAGTATGGGCAGGCACGTTGGCAATAGACATCAAGGGCACGTCTCAGATTGTCATGTTATACCACTGACCAAAGAGGAGGCCACATTTACCACAATCATCATAGGCGAGCTTTTCATCACCCATGTCTCTAGCACCCTGTGATGGAGTCCCACGGGACATTGCTCTGCACCCACTTGGGGTGAAGCCTGTCTAGACTTTAGTGGAGCTGGTCCCCCAGGACTCCTCACACCCATGCAGCCGCTTCCTGAATCTGAGCTTGAAGCGTTCAGCGCCCCTGCTGTGCCCGAGCTCCCCACAGTGAGTGTCTCTGGATGGGACCCTGGGGAGCTCTTACCTGCGTTTAATGGGCCACGCACCCCTGCACAGTCAGAAGTAATTCTCAGCCTGCGTGGGACTCAGAAGGGTTTATTGGTGCTCAGAATCACACAGGATAGAAAATCTTGGCCAGCAGGTGAATCAGAAAACTACAGTAATGACCAGCTGGGAAGGTTGGCTATGTCCACACGGTGGTTTTAAAGCAAAACAACCACCATTGTTTTGCTTTAAAAAAGTTACGTCCCAACAACGTTTCCTTGTTTTGAAATGATGAGCCCCATCATATCGAAACAAGGAACTTTAATTCAAAACAACTAGCACCTCTGCTTAATATGCAGAAGGTCCTGGGTTCAATTCCCAGGGGGTTGGACTTGATGATCTCATGAGGTCCCTTCCAACCCTATGATTTGATTCGATTCGATTCAATTCGATTCAAAACCGAATAGGAAAATGAAATAATCCTTGATTCGGAAGGGTTGTTTCAAAATAACACTGTTCAGTTGCGTTATTTCGAAACAGTGCGGTTTTGAATCAAAGGTTTGACCTTTCTCCGAGGGTGCATGGCACCCTGGAGGGAGGGCCTCCCCCACCCCCACTGCCCCATGAGCACCCTGGCCAGGGACAGATTGTGGGGGGGGCTGAGCTCTGGGGGTGCCCCACTACCCCTGCCGCTGGCTGGATGACAGGGGCCAAGCTTGCGGAGCACCCCGAAGTCCCTGCTGCTTCCCAGGCGGTGGGGGCAAGGATCTAGGGTGCACTGAGATCCCTGCCCCTGCTGCCTGACCGGTAGCAGGGGTAGCAGGGTGCCGGAGCGCTCAGCCAGCAGCGGGGTAGTGGGGCACCCTGACTTCAGCCCCCTGCGGCAGGGAGAAGGGGCACCACCCCCTCTCTGCCCTAGGGGCTTTTTTCCTCTGCCACTGGCTCTGTGGCTTGTCGCCACACCTCCCACGGTCCCCCTCTCCTGAATCGAAATAGCAAGTCCTGTGTCCATAGTTGCTATTTCAATTTGGTATTTTTGCTTAAATCGATTCAAGTTGAATCAATTTAGTGATTTTTATTTCAAATTAGCTTAAATTGATTTAATTTACACCCATTTAAGCATCTCCGTGTGGATGTAGCTGTCCAGAGTCCATTCTTGGGTTCTGCGCCAGGTGATCCCCCACAGGGGACTGACTGACCTTTCCAGCCCGTTGGCCATGTCCATCCCCTGTCCTTTGCCTCTTTCCCAGGCAGGACAGCCGTCTCTCCTTGTTTCTGCCTGTCACAATCTGTTGCAACCTGTGGCAGCTAACTGACTGAAGGCAGAGGGGTCCATGCTACTGTATGGAGGGCTGGAGGAAGCCCCATCTGCCTTACTGTGCAATGATCATACACCCCAGTCCCATCACCGAAATACATGAGTCACACATAGGGGAAACTGAGGCACGCTTCCAGCATTCTGATAAAACACCAGGGGTATTTCCACTGTCACACACACTTAGAGCAAGACGGCCAAAGCCAGCACTATGGGGCAGAGGCACACATGCACCTTGCTTATGGCCAGCTGAATACAGTGAAGTAGTGCGTCACCAGAACCCCAAAGCTGACTCCAATACTTTGGCTACCTGTTCTGTCTAACATCGCTCTCCTGCCGATATGCTGAGCATACTGTTATGCCCAGAAATTTGACTATGCTGCAAAAGCCAGCACATCCAGGAAAACTGATGTCTTCCTATCCACCAAGACCTCAACAATGCCCCCTCCAAACAAGTCCCTCATGCCTTTCTGGGAATATTCACGGAGAGTCAGGCTGCGATGAGATGGAGGCTTGGAAAGCAGATTGGGATAAACAAGACTTAAAAAATAAGTGCCTTGTGCCTGATCCCACACAGCGGGTTCCTGGGTTCGGCCTCCTGGAGGCATCTAGGACAACTCTGAACCAAATCCAAACCAACCACAGCCGATGTGGGCCTCTAATGCACAAATGGAAAATCAAAGACTCCCCAGCATTCCCACAACAGGCCATCAAACATCTCACCACCCACCGCCCAGTCTATAAAAATGAAGGAGGCACCAGTGCAATAAATTCTGCCACTCCTGAGGCAGCCACCTGCCTTGATCAACTTCAGGTGAAATTGCAGTTGCTGCTCAACACCTGCGGGATGAAAAATTAGAAGAAAAATCTTCTTCAGAGCCCCACATTACATTGTTTGATGTAGCAGGTGCAATGTGAGGCTGTGACTCCCGGCTTCTTAGCTTCTGGCAGGTCCTTCAAAACCCCACCTTATAGATAGTCTTGTGTTACCCATTTACTGTAGCTCCTCCTCAGAAGAAAAAGTCCCTGGTCCTCCAACCTTCCTTTGGGGAGCAGCCTGGGAGCTGTGGAATTGGGGATACAGTTATTTGTTATTTAGCTTGAGGGGCACTCTCCACCATGTTTCGGCTAGCACATAGGCTCTCCACACCCTCTTATCACCCCCATGTGATCGCAGGTGGCACCACACACCACTGTTCCCTCTAAGCTGTGTGCGTGTGGAGTCATGAAACCTGCACACACAACAAAATAAAGTGTGCACCAAAAAATTCAATAGTGCTATTATTGGTGCTCACAAAGAAATGCTTTCGCGCACACAAAGAAATTATTTGCACACACCGTCTACGAGTAATTAGAGGGAACATTGCCACACGCCCAACTGAGTTACCTAAAATGGTCTCCCTGGGCTGTGCATGCAGCCACATTGGCCTTCTGGGGCTCTTCTCATCTTGCTTCTG
The DNA here is from genome assembly GCA_007922195.1 of Podocnemis expansa. Classification (NCBI taxonomy): domain Eukaryota; kingdom Metazoa; phylum Chordata; order Testudines; family Podocnemididae; genus Podocnemis; species Podocnemis expansa. The sequence continues at coordinate 609,192 of ML682105.1, forward strand.
CATCAGAATAGCTTGATGTTGAGCCTCTAATATTACACCTGTTAGGAACTGCCAGCCTTCTTCCATTCCTTTCTTCCTCATTGGTCTTTCCCTGGGATTTGGCCTACAATTTCGCTGAGCCGGTCGAAAGCCATCTCAGTGTCCCTGTTTCTGAAGGCCGTTGTCCTTGTTCTGCTGCTGTCACGTCCCCTTTCCCATTGGATCTTGGATTCTGTCAGATCCTGGTCACGTCCTCACCTGTTGCCGAGCACCTTCACATTCACACATCAAAAGCACGAAACTGGAAATCAGTGACCCAAAACTGGTGTCAGAAAGGAGGATTAACTGTGGGACAAAAATAATGAGGGGACAGGCTACGGAGCTCACTACTCTCTTTGTGAGTCCTTAAAGGGACAGACTTCAGGGTGAAAAATTGGCTCCTGGAAAAAGACTAACCACCCTGAAACCTGGCCATTCATCATCTGAATTCTGAGAAAAATCGTGACCTGGCTGGGCCAGAAAATAGGACATCGCCACCCCCTTTTCGTTTCTGTCTGGCTCAGCCAGCCAAGCATGAATATTTTGCAACTCTGCTATAAGCCTGCGACCAGACAGAGGCAGCTAAAAGCAATGCCCAAGCAGCCCGATGCTGGGACAGGCTGCCAGCGTCAGAGTGGCTGATAAAACCATGCCCTGCTGGGCTCTGAGCCTGCAAGTGAAAGTCAACACTCCAGAAAAAGCTGCATTTTCTCTCTTTGCTATTCTTTCCTTTCCCCTTTGTGTGTGCTTGTCTTGCTCTGCCTTCTAGGAAATGAGATTGGACTTTAATATGAGCAATGTATACAGCTCCAGACCATCTCAAGTAACTTCTTTTTTCCCCACAGGCTGGTTATTTCCATCTGTGACACCTCTATAAGACTATCAGCCAGGGGTTTCTTTCCTTCTAAAACCTCTCTTCAGCTACAGGGAGCAAGGGATGCTGGTTAAATGAAAGCCCTGTTTAGTACTTCCCATTTCAAATACCTTAACTGTTGCTTCTTCTTTCTTGTGTCTTTAATCAAAGGTGAAAAGGACTTAAACAGGCTGGTTGCCATGGAGCAAGTGTGACATGTCTGCAAGCCAAACTCAGAATCTCCTTTAATATTGGACCATGAGGGGGTCCTATCAATACCTTTGGCCTATGTAGTCTATCTAAATTAATACAGCTTTCTAGGAAAAGCTCAGAGAACCACGATGAAAGCAAACTATTATCTTCACTAAAGTTTTTCTGTCTCCCTTCGATGCAGTGTCCAGTCAGGACCAGACTCACACCCACGCCGAGGAGCGCCTCTTCAAGTACCTGTTCACCAGCTACAACAGGTGGTCCCGTCCCGTCCCCAACATCTCCGATGTCGTCATTGTCAGATTTGGGCTGTCCATTGCACAGCTGATCGATGTGGTATGTGTGCGAAGTCAGATTCTCCTTCTTCTACTAAACCCTCCGTAGAAGGGTCGGACATCTATGTGAGCCCCTGCAGCAACAGATAGCAACTTAAGCACAGCAAAGCTGAATCAGCCTTCATGCTTCAGGGCATGTGTGCAGCACTAACAGGGGTCAGGAAGGATCTCCTCCTTCAGCTAATATATTGCATGCTTTAGGGCTTTAAGATAGGGTTACCAGATACCAAAGCATGGAAAGGAGGACAGGGAAGTACAAACAGGAGGACTTTGGAGGACGCAAACATCCGGGGCCCCACCCAGCCCCTCTTCATCCACCCAGCCACTGCCCTCCCGCCAATGCTTGCCCCATTGATCATCCAACTCCAAAGAAATCTGTCTAGCCCTAGTTACTGTGTGAGATGAATTGGAAGAACAGCAGCTCAGGGATATCAAAGAATGGCTTAAGTATTTTTTATCTTCACATTAAAGTAACCATACAGCCAGCCACTTTAAGGCGTCACAAAATTAAGTATTTAATATTTATATCAAGGTGCAAGGAGAATCACACTACAGAACTCCTATCCAGATTGATATTTTTACATTGAGTTGCAAATGGAAGCAAACCTCCAATAAATTTAATGTAGTAATTATGGACAAGATTAAAATCAGTTTTAAGACAGTAAGTTCTTCACAGAATTCACCCTCATTGTTTGACACATGGAGGGGAGGCCCTCGACTCCACGAAGTCTAGCTGAATTTGAGGTGTTGGCTTCTAAAGGAAAAGTGATCTCTCTTGGCAGTATTCTCCCCAACACATGAAACTAGGGGGTACAGGGGGAGATGGGGGGGTAGGTAGTGCTCACTGATTTGGTATAACACTGTTACTGGCCGACAACTGGGGGGTGTGCAGGGCGGGTGTAGGGAAATCCCCATCTAGCCTCAGTTTTGAGCCTCACTGTGCCGTATTTAAAAAAAAAAAAAAATCACAGACAAGCTGTTTAAGTTTTACACCCACAGGCAAGGAGAAATCAGAAGTGAGAGCTGCTGGGTTTTATGTGAAGACCTACCTGAAACAAACTTTTACATAAAATGCAAATTTCTAGACATCATATCCTACTATGTCCACCGTATACCACAGATGGAGATATATTTCTTTTTTGACAGTTGACATTTTCTGTTTGCTTTTATGTGAAATACATGTCAAATAGGGGGGAGTAGACTTAGATGTTTTCGACTATCAAACGCACCACACAAGACAACAACACCTATTCTTAGATGCAATGATCAGTTTTTTCCTAAATATACCAAAAGAAACACTCTCTAAAAGTAATATAAAAATAAGAATAGAATATATAAGGCAAAACCAAACTGCTTGTTTTCAGTTATTTGATAAAGTACTAACAAAGGGACAAATATTGAAATCCTTGCTCAGTCAAACTTCTCACTGACTTCATTTAAACTTCAGGATCTGGCCCAGCTCACCACCTACTTTAGCGTGTATAATACTTGCACATCAGTGCATCTTAATAAAATGTAAGGATACATCTCCAGTGGACTAATCTCATCTTGGAAAGGAGAAGCAAACTGAAAAAAGGAAAATCATATGCATTCAAACCTCCTTACAATCCAAAGTGAACTTTCCTTGACCTATAAACAAAAGATGTGTTACAAAAAGCCAATCCCCATTCGAAGGAATAAAGATGGGGCTTAGCTGAGCCATTAGAGAAACAAACCTCCCCAGAAACTTTAAGCCAAGCAGGGTAGCAAAGCAGAAAGTGAAGCAGCAGCCACAGGGCACCACAGAGACCCCCATCGAGCTGTAGAAAAGCCCCAGCCCCTCCGAAAAATAAGCTCAAGCCTTCCCCAAAATCCAGGGGCTGGGAGGTGAGCAGAGCTGAGCTGGAGCCTGGAAAGAAGCCGGGGGTGAGGAGCGGAAGCAAGGAGGCAAAGCAAAACCAGATCCCCGGCTGCAGCCAACCGGCCCTCCTCACTGCCCATTGACATGCTGGGGCCACCAAGGGACCATCTCCAAATTCCCAGCCCCACCAGGCGCTGCAGCTGCTGGGCTGAGCACCAGGGGCATGCGTTTGGGAGCTGCGGGCTGGTGTGGAGGGGCATCGCTGCAGCACGGAGGGACCCGGGGCACGGGCCCAGCCCCCGCCCCCAGAGGGCAGACCCCGCCCCCAGCCAGAAGGCCACGCCCCCGGCCCAGGATAGGGCCAGGGGGAGGCCGCGCCACCGTCGGCAGCTAGGCCGTGGTGCGGCATGGCGCAGCCTGGCCTGGCCCAGCCCGAAGCGGCTGCTGGGGCAGGCCCGTGGCTGCGGACCGCCAGGGATCGGGCCCTGGATCCCCGGCCCGATTGGGCCAGAGATCCGGGGCACCAGCGTTGGGACCCGGGGCACGTGCCCCGGGATGCCCAACGCCAGCGATGCCACTGCTGGTGCGCCCTTGTATTTTTACCATCCTGCCCCAGATGTCCAGCAAAAAGCCAGACAAATAGCACTTTTTCTGAAATGCCTGGAGGACAGAGGACAGCAAGGCAAAAAGGAGGACATGTCCTCCTTTTGCCAGACGTCTGGTAACCCTACTTTAAGAGCTTTTATCCTTGCAGCCGTAGCCTAAGAGGAAGGCTCACCTTGCAGTTAAGACAATTCAGGAGCCCTGGCTTCTTTTCCTTGCTCTGCCATAGACTCACGGACTGATTTTTGGCAAGCCAGTTGACCCGGCATTGCCTCACTTCTGCAGCTATAGAACAGGGGACAATTACGCTTCCATTATCCGCCTTGGCTGTGCAGTGTGTAAACGCTTTGGGTGCATCTACACAGTGAGCAGCAGCTGACAGCTTTGAGTCTCAAGGTTGTAGTCAGCAGACTCAGGTTCCTGTGGCTCATCCTCCAGGGCTGAAAATAGCTGTGTAGACGTTTGGGCTCTCTTTGCCCTCCTCAGCTCAGTCTGTCTCTTGCCAGATTCTGAGGCCTCTGATGGGGTGGGCCTCATAGCTCAGGATCTAGCCCGAGCCATGTGTCTACACAATTACTTTTAGTGCCCTACTGTGAGAAAACCTGCTTCTGTCAGCCTGGGGTCTGATACTCACGGCTGCTTAGAAATGTCTTAGACACAGAGATGCTTTCTTGCTCCATGCCCATGAAGAACCCAGCACAAAGGGATCCTGTCCTTTCAGCGTTATACTGACTAATAATAAAGTCTCCAGAACAGGCCAGAGACGTGAACCAAACGAGAGGGGCCACTGCATCAATGCCTCTACCGTACTCAGCACGTAATTTCTCATGCATACTTTCTGGACATGAAGATAAATGAGCACAGCCAGGGATGTTTAGCACAGCTAGTCAAAGCTGGCTGATGCAAGATGAAACAGAAGCAAGACTGCCATGAAGTAAATTGGCTGTGGCTTTAAAGAGACAACATGCTGGTTTTTGTCTGTAAAAGGAGTGTTGGAAAACATAGCCACAAAGATAAAAAGCATTGGGATGGATTTTATTTAGTATCCTTTATTCCTTTTCCAGACAAGCTCTCACTTCTTAACAACAACATGCAGACCTTGGCTTATTATGGCTGATTACAGGTTCACAGGATGGGAGCTGGTAGGTTATTAGCCCCCACATCCTGGCCAAATTGCAGTGTGGGTCATTATATTCCACTTAACTAAACTGCCCCTGCAGTGCCAGCTGGTTGTGGCAATCTTTTTTACTAACTAGAGTAAGCTGTTGTCCGGTGTTACTGTGCACCGCTAAACAATTGTGGCATCCCACCCCAGAAATGGAGCAGAAAGTGATTCCTATCTAATCAAATTAATGGATATTTAAGATCAAAAGGGCTACAATGGTCATCTTGTCCTCCCTCCAGCAGAATTCACTGACTGATGGCTAAACAAACGAGGAGTCTGGTGTCACTTTTATAGACTAACAAATTTATTTATTGCATGAGCTTTTGTGGGAGAAAAATCCCACTTTGTCAGACAATTGAAGATTGAGAACTAGGGATGAATGATTGGTAGCTGTGATTGAAGTAGTGCAGATTTGTTAGAAAACCACCCAATCTTGATTTTAAAATCGCCAGTAATGGAGAATCCAACCCAATCGTTGACAAATTGATTCTGCAGTTAATTAAAATTTGTGTCTGAATTTGTCTAGCTTCAGCTTCCTTTTAACAAGCTTTCAGCTGCTCCAAGGGGAAAGCAGAGAAACAGCAGTCAAAAACAAACAGCAGGGAGAGTCGAAACAAAGTAGGTTTGGCTTTTAAATACCTCAGTGCCTGAGAATCTCTGGGGTGCTTAGAGACACAGAGGAAGAAATTATTCTTTGCATAACTGTGCCAACTTCTGCAGACTAGGAAGATCCCTCTGAAACTACCAGGAACGGAGGTGAAGCTGGCAGCGCAGTATTCTGGGCTCCCAGCATATGGGGGCCAGCATCATTCTTCTTCCATAAAGTGCCATGGAGTATTTCCGAGAATCACCAGGGCTCAGGAGCTCGGTGGAGAAATTTGTCTGGTTAATTACAACACATTTAGCACCTCCTAAGCTTCATGGGTATCCTGGCCACTGCTTTTGGAAGCCATTATCTTTTTGCTAAAACATTTGGGGGTGTCTTAACTTTGCTCTAAGCATGTGAAATAGAAAGTCACCCCCCTATCTATCTATCTATCTATCTATCTATCTATCACCCCACATTCTGAACACTATTTTACCCCTGGTAAAAGGGATGAACAGTGAGGTGGCAAAATTTGCAGCGGATGCAAAATTTACTCACAATAATTTTAAGTCCACTGCAGATGGCAGTCTGTTAGAAGGACCACACAAAATTGAGCAACTGGGCAACAAAATGGTAAATGCAAAGTAATGCACCTTGGAAACAGAATTCCAGCTATACATACAAACTGATGGGGTCTAAATTAGGTGTAACCACACCAGAAAGACCTTGGAGTCATTGCGGAGAGTTCTCTGAAACTTCCATTCAATGTGCAGTGGAAGTCAAAAAAGGGCTATCAGTGTCGGGAATCATTTGGAAAAGGATAGATAATAAGATAAAAAATATATTGCCTCTTTGTAAACCCATGGCATGCCTCCATCTTGAATGCTGCATGAAGCTCTAGTCGTCCCATCTCAAAAAAGATGTACTAGAAATGCAAACAGTTCAGAGAAGGGCAGCAAAAATGATTAGGGATATGGAACAGATTCCATATAAGGAGAGATTAACGGAGCAGGGACTTCTCAGTTTGGAAAAGTGATGACTGAGGGGAACATGATAGAGGGCTATAAAATCATGACTGGTGTGGAGAAAACGCATAAGGGCCAATTGAAATAACATGAGAACCAGGGGTCACCCAATGAAACAAATAGGCAGCAGGTTTAAAACAAACGTAAGGAAGCATTTTTTCACACAGTGCATGGCCAGCCTGTAGAACTCACTGGTAGGGGATGATGTGATGGCCAAAACTATGACTGGGCTCCAAAAAGGAATGAGGGAAGTCGATGGAGGATGGGTCCATCAACAGCTGTCAGCCAAGATGATCAGGGATGAAACCCCTGATGCTGGGTGTCTCTAGCCTCTAACTGCCAGAAGTTGGGAGTGGCTGACAGGGGATGGATCACTCGATACTTGCCCTGGTCTGTTCATTCCCTTTGAAGCATCTGGCCAGCACTGGAAGACAGGACACTGGGCTAGCTGGGCTATTGGGCTGACTCAGTCTGGCTGTTCATGCCCAAAGTACATACTTCCCGATGACTCATGGCCTGCTGTTGCCATCTAGAGGCCTCCCATGGAAAGAATTAAAAAAGAAAAGTAAGAAGTCCTCTGGCACTTAAAGACTAAGCTATGTCCACACATACATCATTATTTCAAAATAACCCATTTTGAAATGGTTATTTCGCAACAAGGCCATTCTGACATGTTGTTTTGAAACAGTTGTTTCGAAACAATGGTGTTATTTCAAAACAACATGTCCGAATGCCGTTGTTTCGAAACAACCATTTCGAAACAACGGCTATTTCGATTAGATGTGAGGTTTAACAGTTTTGAAATAATGGCCGTTATTTCGAAACAACGGGTCCCGTTGTTTCAAAATAACGGTGTGTCGTGTGGACATGCCGCTTCTTATTTTGAAACAACCTCTGTTGTTTCAAAATAAGAAGCCTGTGTAGACATACCCTAACAGATTAATTTATCACATGAGCTTTCATGCGAGAAAATCCCACTTCATCAGCTGCTTTGAAGATGGGGGAAACTTACAGAATGGGGTGAAAATAAATGTAAAGGCGTGTAAGGCATGGGAATAGTTCATACAGTGACAGCAAATCAGAGCAGTTGTTAGGATTCAAACACTGGGAAACAGCACACAGAGGAGGATGAGGTCAAATTACCTGTTGTAATGGGAAAAGAAGCCATAGTCAAAACTCCTTATACATTGGACAAACAGGACAATCCCTGCACAAAAGATTAAATGGGCACAAAACTGACATAAAAAATCACAACACCAAAAAAAAAGTTGCTGAGCACTTCGATCTTCCTAGTCACTCCATTGATGATTTGTTAACGATGGTCCTCAAGAAAATCAATGGGACATCAAGACTTCAAAGAGAAATAGCTGAATTAGCGTTGATATGCAGGTTAGATTGTGTGAAAGCAGGATTAAATCGTGACTATGGCTTCTTTTCCCATTACAACAGGTGATTTGACTTCACCCTTCCCTATGTGCTGTTCCCAGTGTTTGCATTTTAACAACTGCTCTGATTTGCTGTTACTGTATGACTTGATCCCGTGTCTTACACTCCCTTACATTTATTTTCATCCCATTCTGTAAACTGACTCATTTTCAAAGCATCTGATGAAGTGGGATTTTTCTCCCATGAAAGCTCATGTAATAAATAAATTTGTTAGTCTTTAAGTGCCACAGGACTCCTTGTTTGTCCTCCTTAGTTGGCACTCATTCCTCCCAGTATCTGAGCTGGGAAGGCTAACAGCTGGCCCTTGCACTGAGCTAGTCCAGTGGAAGTCACTAGTTCCAGGTTTGATGTTGGTGCTCTCCATTATGATCCAACCAAGTTTTCTTCTCTCTTTTTTCTGCTCCAAACCGGGCCCCTGCCAGGACGAGAAGAACCAAATGATGACCACAAACGTCTGGCTGAAGCAGGTGAGGGCTCGTTTGGCAGCGGACTGCTGACATGAGAGGTGAGGTTGACAAGTGACAAGGGAACCTCCAGGGGTTTGAAGTTTGGTGCAGAGAAGCCCAGACCAGCCTGGAGGGTCTAGTCTGGCCACACTGCCGGGGGCCAGAAACCTCATGAGAAGAGCCTGGGCTGCTCACTTTCAACTTCTGCCTCCTGATCTGGGTCAAACCCAAGAGAGAAGCTGTCCCTGGGGCTTAGCAGCGGTGCCTGCTGCCTTTCCCCAAGAAATCCAGCCCATGGGAGAAGTGGCTGGGAGCTGGTCTCATCCAAAACTGCTCAGATGATGTGAACTGAGCAGCGGGGAATCGCATGGGCACTGAATGGTGCCCAGGGCCAGGGCTCTGAAGGCAGGTTTGGCAGGGCAGGGTTTAAGGCATGTTGGGAGCTGATGACACCACAGCTTCAGCTGTTCCTGTCGTATATGGTGAAGCCTGCACTTGGCAGGCTTGTGGCCCCTTTCACCAGCACTGGCTTCCCACCAGTGCCCAGGCGCAGTGGTGATGGGCACTTTACCAATGTGCCTAATTAAGACGTTTAAAAAGAGAAAATTGGCTCTAGAGGCACCTCTTTAGGCAGAGCAAGGACCTTGGAGCACGTGAGTTCACATGAGAGGGAGCTCTGCTTCCAGCGCTAAACACCCGAGGGTCCAGACCCAAGCGGGACCAGGGGTGAGCTTTTTACAAGAGGGGACTGTACATCGCTGTGCAGCAACCATCTCCCCTTTCTCTGAAGGCTGGGACCCCACCATACCTGGGCGGCCGTCCCTCTCAATCGGTTCTCCTCGTTCCTCCCCCAGGAGTGGAGCGACTACAAGCTACGCTGGAATCCAGCAGACTTTGACAATGTCACCTCCATCCGGGTGCCCTCCGAGATGATCTGGATCCCTGACATCGTGCTGTATAACAAGTAGGTGGTGCCACTGTGCACGTGTAGCCCGGTAAAGACCTTTGGGATGGTGAAGGAGCTGACAGGGTCACCTGGGAAAGTAAAGGGCTGGCCATGGTTTATTCCATTTCTGCCACCCACAGACTGGGCTTTTGGAAGGCTTTGGTCCTGATCCCATTTGCACTTGTACCCGTGCACTATCAGGAGTCACTCTGGAGCTACTCTGATGTAAAAAGAAGCCAAATAATGTGCCAAGCAGCTGAGACCCAGAGCAAACCATAGGGTCTGTCTGTGTCCAGAAGAAATCACCTCCCCCTTCATTATAGCTCAGGATTTCCATCACCCCTATGCTAAGCTCAGCATCTTCTGCTTGCAGTTGAAATTTGGATCTTGCTGCCATCTTCTGGTGCAGCTCGGTTACTAAAGAAAATGTTTTTAGTGATCAGTTGCCTTGCCAGACTGGATCTTCCCCTCCCAGCCAAGACCCACACGGGGCTACTAGTTGGCTGACTTTCAAGCCACATGCTCAGGGTCCTCCCTTGGCACCCAAATGGGACCCCTGCTGTGCTCCGCTATGGAAACATCCTGAGACCAGGAGCTCAGACAGATCTTTTGATCTAGGCAGCCATTCTGCAGAAAGGGAGCTGGGGGAAGGGGTGATTTCCCATGGACAAGAAGCTGGGTGGAGCCAACAGTGCATCCTTATTGCCAAAAAGGCTAATGGCGTGTTGGGCTGAGTCAGTAGGAACATGGCCAGCAGCTGGAGGGAAGTGATTATTGCCTCTATTCGGCACTGGTGAGGCCACGTCTGGAGCGTTGTGTCCAGCTTTGGGGAGGACATGGAAAACTGGAAAGAGTCCAGTGGAGGGCAAAAAAAATGACTTATGGGGAGAGGCTGAGGGAACTGGATTTGTTTAGTCTGCAGAAGAGAAGAGTGAGGGGAGATTTGATAGCAGCCTTCAAATACCAGAAGGGGGGTCCAGGGAGGATGGAGCTGGGCTGTTCTCAGTAGTGGCAGGAGACAAAACAAGGAGCAATGGTCTCCAGTTGCAGTGGGGAAGGTCTAGGCTGGATATTAGGAAATCTTTCACCCTAGGAGCATGGTGAAGCCGTGGAATGGGTTAGCTGGGGAGCTGGGGGATCTCCATCCTTTGAGGTTTTTAAGGCCTATATTGGCAAAGCCCTGGCTGCGTTGCTTTATTTAGGGCTGGTCCTGCTCTGAGGAGGGAATTGGACTAGACATATCCTGAGATGCCTTCCAACCCCCACCTTCTATGCTCCTACAATTTTAGTCCCAGAGCAGGGCTGAGCAGAAGCCCGTCCTTTTCCCTTTTACTGCTCCTGGGTGATTCGGTCTTCTCCTCCCCCTCTGCACGCTTTCTCCAAAGCTCTCCACACTCTGACCCCTGCTCCTCTGTTCTCCAGCGCCGATGGGGAGTTTGCTGTGACCCACATGACCAAAGCTCACCTCTTCTCCAACGGCAAGGTGAAGTGGATGCCACCGGCCATCTACAAGAGCTCATGCAGTATTGATGTGACCTTCTTCCCCTTCGACCAACAGAACTGCAAGATGAAGTTTGGTTCGTGGACCTATGACAAGGCCAAGATTGACCTGGAGAGCATGGAGCGCCATGTGGACCTGAAGGACTACTGGGAGAGCGGGGAATGGGCCATCATCAACGCCATCGGCACCTACAACACCAAGAAATACGACTGCTGCACGGAGATCTATCCGGACATCACCTACTGCTTTATCATCCGGCGCTTGCCCCTCTTTTACACCATCAACCTCATCATCCCCTGCCTGCTCATCTCCTGCCTCACTGTGCTGGTCTTCTACTTGCCCTCCGACTGCGGGGAGAAAATCACCCTCTGCATCTCCGTGCTGCTGTCCCTCACCGTCTTCCTGTTGCTCATCACTGAGATCATTCCCTCCACCTCGCTGGTCATCCCCCTGATCGGCGAGTACCTCCTCTTCACCATGATCTTCGTCACCCTCTCCATCGTCATCACCGTCTTCGTCCTCAACGTCCACCACCGCTCACCCAGCACCCATAAGATGCCCCGCTGGGTGCGCACTGTCTTCCTGGACGTCATCCCCCGCTGGCTCTTCATGCGGCGGCCTTTGGTGCTAACCCCTGTGAAGGGGCTGATGGGGCAGTATGGCCTGCCTGGTGCCAGGCTCAGCGCCGCCAGGGGCTGGCTGGACACGGACATTGATGACACGTGGAAGGAGGAGGAGGAGGAGGAGAGGATGTGCCCTGGACGCCTGACCTTCCAGGCAGGCTCCCACAAACACAACCTCCAGGAGCACTACATCTGTGGCCGCCATCGGGGCAGGGGGGCAGGAGCCCGGGCACAGCGGCCACTTGCCAAAGGGGACCACTTGCCGCAGGATCTTGGCCTGCTGCTGTGCCCCAGGATCCTGAAGGCCTTGGAGGGGGTTCAGTACATCGCAGACCACCTGCGGGCTGAGGATGTTGATTTCTCGGTGAGTCTGCTCCCCGCTGGCTAGGGGGTTGGCTGGGGAACTTGGGCCTTTCCCCTTCTCTCTTTCATTTGCAGCTGATGGCTATTCAGGGTCCAGGTGGTGAGAGCAGGCAGGTGTTAGTCTAGCTGGTCTTGGGCACGCCGAAGGAGGCTAGCTCCACTTGCTGGCACACCTCAGTCCCCCCGGCTGTCCAGCCAGTGCCACGTTTTCCTACGGTCATAATCTGTGGCTGCTCCGTGGCCCCTCGGTCAGTTGTCTCTTTGTCTGGGATCGGAGCAAGCAAGGCAGAGGTCAGGTTAAAAACTAACGAACTGTTTTTGCCCAGAGATTGGCTGATGGGAGAGGTTCGGGCAGGAAAGGAGCCACTTGATTGGTCAAACACCCGTGGACCAAATTCATCCATTGAGGCCAGAATACCAGGGGGCAGCTCGTTAGTCCAGGTCAGACCAAGTGTCTGCTGCCAACCAGACCAAGGGGACCACAATTTAAATGCCATTTACTCTTCTTGGACGTTGCTATGCTCGGAGAAACTCTGAATTAACAGACACCCTTGCTGGGCTGGGCCCTTTCAGCAATGGGTTAAAGCTACATGGGGCTTGACTAGATCAATTCTGTAGGACCTCAACCACTGAATCTCCATCTCCAGCCAGTTGATTCGATGTGCAGCTCAGTTGCCCCCTCAGATGGGTTTTGATTTGCCCCCAACGGTCATCTTGGCAGAGAAGTATTGTCAAGTCTCCTTGTCAAGGTTCTCACACACTTTTCTTCAACATCTTCTGAAGACCTCACACCTGGTGATTTCTTTAGCCTAAGACACAGGGGAGGTTCTTCTTGCCATTTTACCAACAGGAAACTGAGGCATAGGGTGAAAGACAAGGTGATTTGCCCAAGTAGCCTGTGCTAGGGGCGGGAATTGAGTGTGTTTCAAGTAAACTTGATGAGGAATTTTTCATTCAACCATTCTGCCCACACTGCTCTGGCCCCTCAAAAATACCAGTTCATCTAAATCAAAACGGTTCCATACCAGTGTCAACAAAGCTCCTGCTGCAAAGAATTTGGAGGGTGGGAAGTTTCAGGACCAGAGGTGTAGCCACAACTGAGTTTTTGGCAGGGCCTGTGGTTGACATGGGTGGGCACAAACCATGTGTCACAACCGAAACAGAGGCTGATAAAAATGCAGGATAAATTGCTTAAAATCTGATCGGCTGGCCCTGTTTTCAAAGCAGGTGGGCCATGGCCCACCCATAGTTACACCGTTGTTCAGAGCTGTCCAAGTGTCCCATTGTCAAACTGGAAAGTTTTCAGCTGAACCAACTTTTTATGTAGCAAAAGGAGGAACTTTGGACTGAAAAGGGAATAAAAATTGAAATAGTTTTGATAGCTCAGAACCAGCTTTCAGCTTGTTTTTCATCTTGTTAGTTTACTTGTTTTTGAAAGATTTTGAGACTTTTCTTGCGGGGGGGGGTGTCATAATGTGAGATGGGGGGAGAAAAGTTGAAATCTCAGAAATTCTTATGGGATGGAAAAACCATTTATTTGGCCATCCCTGCCCCCTTTCCCAACTGCAAGCTGTGCGTGAGTGGCCAGCCTCTCCGGCCCAATATAGCAGCTTCTCGACAAGACTGCTTGGGCCTCCCGTGATCCTGCGCTCTTCTCTTTCTCCCTTCACCTCACTCCATCTCTTGTCTGCCTGCAGGTGAAGGAGGACTGGAAGTACGTCGCTATGGTGGTAGACCGGATATTTCTCTGGGTGTTTATCATCGTCTGTTTGCTGGGCACCGTCGGCCTCTTCCTTCCTCCCTTCCTGGCTGGGATGATATAGGCTCCATGCCCTGCTCTGAAGGTGACATTGCCTCCAGACTCGCACTTGGGTTTGGGGAGGAGACCATTTAACCCACTCTCACTGCTGGCTCTTAGTTCTGCTTTGGACTTGTCCATTTTGGAGGCACATTCTTCCTGGAGCAACCCCATTTGAACTCTGGCTCATCCCAGTTAGCACCAGTTTCCGAAGGCCCGTGTTGACTGCAAGCCGCTCAAGCTGTGTAGCTTGTCTGGCTTGCGCTAATGAGCAAGCAATGCAAGGGGAGAAGGAAGCCTTGCAGTGAAACCCCAACAGGATATTTTCTCCAGTGGTGGAAACTGCTTCAAACTAAAGAGATCAGACCGGAGCCATGCAGGATGCATTATGTTTGAAATGAACATAGTCTGGGGCTACCTACAAAAGTGGCATGTGCTTCCCCAAAGATGGCCCTGTGTGGGAACGCTTTGCTCACAGGGGTTTGGTCAGCAGATCTCAACCATTGCGTCAGGACACATTACTGTGTCGCCACACAATGGTAAGCGTGTCGCGGAGAGCTGGGGAGATGGCTGGACTTGGCTGGTGAGTCCTGTAGAGTTGCAATATGTTGCCAAGTGTGTTGTGACCCACAAAAAGTTGAGAACCACTGGATTTGGTGACAAGGTCTCAGGCTACACACAATGACACCAACTCATCCCCATGGCTGAGGCTGCATTCCAGATCCCCCTCTGTGCTCCCATGGCCCATGCTTTTAGCTACAGAGGTTCCTGGGTTCAATTCCCCGGGAGGTAGGCACGGCATAAACAGCCCAGCAGCAATATTCAATGTGGAGTCAATTCAGGTGATCGGCCCCTGGGACAGTCTAGCCTGGGTATGACAACCTCAATGCAAAGCCGTGCCTGCATCCTCCGTAGCCCTGGGCTCCAGGCATGGGACTAGACCTTCTGGAGGAGCATCCCATGGTTCGGGGGACTGCCGTCAACTGATCTGTGCGGCCGTTCCTCCCCATGGAGCTGTGGGAGAGCTAGTCTGTCCTACCAGGTACACTGGAGGACTAGCGGTGGTTAAGCCTGTGTCCTCACACAAAGCAGACAGGTTTGCAGCTGATGGAAGAGCCGCTGCAGGTTCTAACCCACCTTCTCAGTCAGCCAGCTAGCCCAGGATGAAAGTCACTCCAGCGTTCAGGCCTTATGAATCTATGTCTCTCTCCCAGCAAGGTGCCCACCCTCATGTCCCCCAGAGATATCAGGTATCTTCCAGGGAGGTTGGTTAGTCACCCAGGAAAACACCCCCAACCCCCTCATTCGACCATGACTGTTTCGGCTTCTAGTCGAGACAGCCCTGCCAGGTATGTCTGACTACACCTTACGGACAACAGCTTGCCAAGACACACCTGCCCAGTTGGATGGCCCTGCAGGCTGACCTGTTGGAGAACTGACTGAAGCCATTTTTATCTGGGATGTTTTGAATGAATGGACCAGAAGAGCTGGATGGTGCGTGGGCACAGGAGCAGAATAATGAGCTGGAATAAATGGTTCAACCAATAGGAGTTTACAGCCTTTTGTATTTATCCTGGTAGGGACGTATGGCATACCGGAGTATGTGGGGGGATGGTGTTTTTCTGCATACTTGTGTAAAGACGTGGGGTGCATGTGTGTGTGTGGACAGGAGGACAGATAGAAGGGCATGTGGATATGGGTTTGAATGTATTTAGAGATGTAGGTTTGTAAGAGGAGCACCTCAATAGCTCTGTAGAGAAGAGGATCTGCACAGGCTTGGGGGCATGGATGTGTGTGTGTAAAACGGGATATTTGCACCAGCAATATCACCATCCAAAGCAAACCCTGAAGCAGTGTTAATGGACCTGAGGGAGAAACAGAACCAGTTTGGTGACTGGAAGATTCTCCGTTTTCATGAGTTCCTGGACGTCAAGCTCCCACTGGGCCTGTCCTCACAGCACAGCCAGCCTGAGCAAGAGCAAAACACGGGAAAAACATGTCAAAAAAACCCTGGTTTACAGGAGCTGTTCAGCCCAGGCAGACCCTAGAGCTTTAGATAATCCTCATGCTCCAAAGCCCTTTGGTGCCTGCCCACAAAAAGTAACTTCATCTTGTGTCAAGTGCCCCAGGAGCTTTCACAGCTGGCTGGGGCCATTTCAGAGGAAGAGGGGGGAACACAAAGGATCCGGCGTAGAGAGTCTCTAACTCAAATGCCACAGAGAAGCAAAGGCACCGTCCGACTTTGTACATCATTTATCTCGACCCAAATAAACAGCGTCATGGGCACTAATGGCAATGGCCAAACCGTACAATTTTGAATTCAACCACAAACCAAATAGAAAGATTTTTGTCATTGTTGTTGCTTTGTTGCTCTTTTTTTTTGTTTGGTTGTTTGTTTCTTTCCACACAGAATCTGACAGAGAAGCAAAGATCAGAAATCCCCTCCTCCGGTTTGGTTTGTGATTTTAAACTCCTGAAGAAAGGCTGCAGTTCTCAAGATCGAAATCCCCATTCGGCGCTCTCCATGCTCTGGGATTTGGTGCATTCCAGCTGCAGACAGGGAGGGGGATTGGCGACTAGGTTTCGAAGAGGCACACAGATCACACACGGTCATTAAATAAACTCTTTTTACAATGTACAAAAAAATAAACAGTCTCTTCACGCCTGGGCCTCAGCAACCTACAACCAAATACCCTTGCCTCCCCAGGCCTACAAATGCAACAAGGCAAGCCATCTGCGCCTGTGAAATTCATCAGTCTCCTGTCAGCTCAGCCAACGAAGGGCGCTATGGAAGCAGAATTGATCAAAAGCTCCCTGGCTGGGCTGGGACTGGCAGGTGGCTGTGGGATTCCACCCGTCCCCACATTCTCCACCTCCCCAATGTCTTGTGTGCACTTTCTACGGGACACAGGAAGACGGTGAGGTCCCCGCAAGCCTGCCCTTTAAAAGGGAGGAGCAATGAGAGTCTCCTCCCTGTTCATAGAAGACTGAAACGACAATATATAAGACACGAGCGATTGCAGGGAGGGGGCAGAACATCGAGGCTGGATTCGATATTTAAAGCCGGGCCTTCTGGAGCAGATTCCACTCCCATCTCCACCCGCAGCACGTCTCTCTCGATCTCACTCGCTCTTTCCCTCACTCCAGGGAGACCTTCACCAGGTTGGCTTGGACCTTCGCCTGGTCCACCGCATCCAGCAGGTTCTTGGCATCCACGGCCAGGGTGTGGGAGGCCGTCAGCATCTGGCGCTTGCACTCCTCGCTCAGCGAGGTGACGGCGTTCTGCTGTGCCAGGCGCATTTTGTTGATCAGCTCGGCCAGGTCCTTGTTCAGCAATTTCTGGGTCCCCTCAATCTGCCAACACAAAATGCACACACGGCAGGGAGTGTTAGAGGCAGCAGCAGAGGAAAAGCATGATGGATATTCTGAAACCAGAGGCCTACGTGTGTTGCGACCGCTTTAGTGGCTGGACCACATAAGGGCTAACAGCCTACTACTGCTGCCAGCTAATGGAATTAACCAGCTACGTTCCCACTCATTTCATTTATGTGCATGATTCAGGTATGACTGCAGACATGGTGGTAAGCCGGTCCTTCCAAAATAGCTTCATCCAGGCCAAGAGCTAAGAGGACCACATGAAGTCTTAGGTAGCACAGCCAGAACAAGCCTGCCTGAGAGCGACCATTTTAGCCCTGCTTCTCCTCTACTGACCCTTGCCGGGGGAAGATGCATGGAGAATTTACCAGCAAAGTGTACCATGAGTCTTGCAATGTTTGATTATTTCCTTAAAGCCCAACTGTTTCCAGGAAAATGCAGGGAAGTGCACCTCCTTGAGGCCAAAAGTCAAATAAAAAGAGATCCTTTTTGTTGCTGATCACGTGATTTGAGGGCTGACTCATTACTTTGCAACATTCAGAGCTGGCTAGGACCTGGCCAGGGAAGTTTGAAATAAATAAAAAATCCCACCTCCATCCATGTAGCATGATGTATCACCTGGCACTTATAAACAGTGGCACAAGCGACTCTTGGTGTCACTGTGGTGTGGTTTCTTTATGAAAAAGTCAAGACCCAGGCCTGTTTTGCCACCCTGGCGGCTAGACTAAGGCTGAAGCAGACCAAATCCTCTGCATGGGGAGGGTCCGGCAGACACTAAGGTCTAGAGACTGGGAAGTGATCTGCTCCCAGAACACAGGGACCAGGATCTGGGGGCGGGATATCCCACACGATGGTTTTACACACTTGCAGAGGGGCGGGAGCCCTACCTCAGTGCGCGATGATGCAGGCAGAGCCGGCAGGATCTCGTCCACACTGCCAATCAGCTTCCGAAGGGACAGGCCCACGTTCTGCGAAGGGGGAAAGACAGCATGAAAGGTGTCCGGCTTCAGCAACAGGCTTCATTCTCCAAAGCAACCTGAACTTTTCTGGGCTCAGGAGGTTTGCTACAGAGAGATGCACTCTGGGAAATATTGCCCATTGTTGGTTCAAGACCACCTCTGAGGAGAGCTGTATCTTGGGAAATATGAGCCACTCGAGTCAAGACCACCAATGGGAAGAGATGCATGTTGGGACTGTTTCCCGCAAGTCAACACAGAACATAAGAACGACCAGACTGGGTCAAACCAATGGGCCACCTAACCCATTATCCCGTCTTCAACAATAGCCAATACCAGCTACCTCAGAGGGAATGAACGTAACAGGTGACCATCAAGTGACCCATCCCATGGACCATTCTCAGCCTCTGGGTTAAGACTACCACTGGGAAGAGGTGCATCTTGGGAAATCTTATCTGCCCTTAGTTCAAGACCACCACTGGGAAGAGGTGCATCGTGAGAAATGTAATGAGCAGATAAAGGTCTACCATGATCCTATGACTGGAAGTGGAAACAGGGCAAATTCCGATCGGAAATGAGATGCAAATTTTTACTACCCAGAGCAATGAACATTGGAGCAATCTACCAAGGGCAGGAACAGTTCCTTTGTCACTGGCAATTTTGCAGTCAGAACTGAATGTTTTTCTAAAAGCTTTGCTCTGGGAAAGATCATGGGGTCGTTCTCTGGCCTGTGTCA
The DNA here is from genome assembly GCA_007922195.1 of Podocnemis expansa. NCBI lineage: Eukaryota > Metazoa > Chordata > Testudines > Podocnemididae > Podocnemis > Podocnemis expansa. The sequence continues at coordinate 628,017 of ML682105.1, forward strand.
CTCAGGAGTATGATCACATGGATGCCTTCCTGTCTTAGGATCTATGACAAAAAGTTGGCCACTCTTTGTCCCTGCCAGCCTTGGGTGCCCACCTCCTTCTGCACCACTCCTCCCCTCCTGCCACACCCCATGCACTTCACCTTCACCACAATGATGTACCCCTCTGGGGGCAGCTGGCAGATCTCGTTCTTGAGCTGCAGCACCGCCTTCACCAGCTCCATGACGTTACCGTAGACCATGTCATCCGTCCGATCCACGTTGGCGGTTGGGGCTGGCTGGAATGACTTCCCGAAGACCGGGAGAGGGCACATGATCAGTCTGCCCGCAGGGGTGGCTTGCCAAAGGTTTCCCTCCCTCCCTCCCTCCATGGGGCCCTGAGTAGCTGGGGGCGAGAGGGGGCTGGAGCCAGCTCCAAAGTGGAAGAGAAAGGGCAGGTGCAGGCAGGGATGGAGGGAACCCAGCCTGGTTTATTCTCACCACTTACCTTGGCTCCCAGCCGTGGAGGTTTCTGGGGCGGGCCTGTGAACTCAGCTGAACCATCCATAAAAGAAAAGAAGAATCATTTTTTGGCCCATGTATTATTTCTACTGCCATAGCCTCAGAGACCCCAGACAGGCCTTGTAGTGCCGTGCCCTGTAGACCCACACAGGGTCCACCTACGCTTCGAGCCACTCATTGTAACTTCCAGCCCAAGGAGACATGGCCATGATAGCTGTGATTGAAAAATAGAGCTGCAGGAAGGGCTAGCCTCCTGAGTATGTACCTAGCATCCTGGACAGGTATGTCCTCCCCAACCCCAAAGAGCTCAGAGTCTGAGTTAATAGGAACTGTTCTCCGGACCTTGAAATGTGTTCAACCCCCCAACACTGGTTGTGCTCACTGGCTGTTAACCAGGGGAACTCCTTGGCACAGGAAACTAGATAGACAAACAACTTAGAAAGTTCCCTCCACTTAAAAAAAGGATTAAATATGGTATGGGAACAAGAGCTAGCATGTACAGGGAACAAGAGCTAGCATGTACAGGCAGAACAGCTGCCATCAGAATCCCCACCCTGGTGCGGAGAGGGAAGGGACAGTTTGCAATGGGTACTCACTGTAGTCAGTCTCTTTCTCTGGGAGCAGCTGCAAAGAAAAGACAAACATCAACAACGCCCCTAGGTCCTGAAAACCTGAAGCAGGGGAGGGAGCCACCACGCCTGTCCTGCCCCAAACAAAGACCCAGCCAGGCACTCGTTTGTAACATCCAGTGGGTCCCATGGGAATGGCGAGGGTGATAACATTGCTAGTATCAGGCACCATGCCCACATAACTCAGCTGAGCAATGGCAGGGGATGACGGTGGTCCAATAGTTGGGCAAAGATGTAAACAGCAAGGATGAGAAGACGTGACTTGGCATGGGATAAGGACTATTATCCCCATTGTACAGTTGGGAAACTGAGGCATGGAGGGTTTATTTGCCCATGGTCACACAGGATGGCCATGGCAGAGAAAAGAAATGAGTGCTGATCTTCTATGTCATAGGCTAGGGTCCCAATCACTGGAACAAACAGATGTCCATCTAGCCTGACCCTTGAGACAACCATGTCCCATCCACACACCTTTCACCCGAGGTACTTAGTGTGCATTACAGACAAGGATTAAAGAGGGTATTTCAATAACCCAGGGAGATGGATAACAACTGGAGGACAGGTTGGGTCTTATCAGAATTAGCTTTGTGTTACTTACTGGAGGAGAATTGTTATTCATGTAGCCCATGGGGTCCTGTAAATGGAGAAGAACAAGAAATCTGAATAGAATAGGACCTGTGAAACAATTATCTTCATACAGTATAGCTTTGGACTGTTACAGACATTTGGGCCCTGAGGAATACACTCCTGGTTCAAGTATAGAACTCAGATCTTCCCAGGTTCCTGAGCGAAGGGAGAATCTCCTTTAACTATTAACAGTATAGGGCATATGACAAAAAGCCAAGCAGTTTCTGTGCCACCTAACAGAGGCAGAGGTACACATCACATTACTCAATTATTTCTCTCTATTCGGTGCTGGTGAGGCCACACCTGGAATACCGTGCCCAGTTTGGGGCTCTGCACTACAGAAAGGATGTTGACAAATTAGAGAGAGTCCCGCAGAGGGCAACAAAAATGATTAGGGGGTTGGGGCATATGTCTTACGAGGAAAGACTGAAGTAACTAGGCTTATTTAGTCTGAGGAAGAGAAGACTGAAGGGGAAGACTTGATAGTAACAAAGGACAGAACAAGTAGCAATGGTTTCAAGTTGAAGCTGGGACTGGTTGAGGCTGGATATTAGGAAAAACTCTCACTAGGAGGGTGGTGAAGCACTGGAATGGCTTATCTAGGGAGGTGGTGGAATCTCCATCTTTGTAAGCATTAAAGATCTAGTTAGACAAAACCCTGGCTGGGATGATTTAGTGCAGGAGTCTCAAAACATGTGGCCCCCAGGCCGCGTGTGGCCCCTAAAGCTATTTTCTGTGGCCCACGATGACATGATCATTACTGATATTTGCAATATCATTGCATGAAAAGATTTCAGTGGTGCCACCCTCGGACTAACCTACTAGTCCTCATGCGGCCCTCATGGTGATTTCAGTTTGAGACCCCTGATTTAGTGGGAGTGGTCCTACTTTTAGCTGGAGGTTGGACTAGATGACCTCACAAGGTCCCTTTCAACCCTATCAGTCTATGGCTATGTCTACACTAGAAAAAGTTAGTTTGAATTTGCTAATTCAAACTAATAAGTTCGACTTTAATTCAAACTAACCCGACCTTATTAAGTTGAATTAACAAAGTGCCCTAAATCGACTTAAAGTTAAGTTGACTTAGTCTCTTTGTTAATTTGACCTAACTGCCCTTAATTCGACCTTAATAAAGTCGAATTAAGGGATAATCCAGGTCTACATTGTCCTTAATTTGAACTAAGGAGTTGAATTAAGGCTTAGTTTGAACTAAAGGCAGTTCTTATTAATTTGAATTAAGCTTTCATTAAGTCACATTAAGGAATTTCTTAATTCGACTTAAGGAAAGTTCAGTGTAGACGGGGACAAATTTAATTCAAATTAAGCCTCTTTAATTCGACCTAAATTGCCAGTGTAGGTGGAGCCTATCTGTGATTAGTAGAGGTAGTTGGGAATTTTTTTTTGGTGAAACTTTTATTCTGAAAAAGGCAAACTAATTTTAAACAAGACTTAGTGGGAACCTTCAACAAAGTTCCTGTTTCAAAATATTCCCCATCTCATTTCAACATCTTCGAAACAGAAAGTTCCTTTTTTTATTTTTGGTTCAAAATTACTTCACCTTAGAAAATTCAGTTTATTTATAGTAAAATTGTTTTTAAATTAAAAATGGTTGAAATAAAAATGAAACATTTAGATTGATCCAAACTGATTTTTTTTTTCTGTTTATGAACATTTTCAAACTTTCATTTTTTCATCCCAGTTCAGGAGATGAAGAACTTTCAAAGTCTTGACCATGTTCCCATGACAGGAAAACTATTTCGTATCAGCACTACTCATTAGTCAATTAGTGATTATGCTGAATATTCTACAGCAGAGAGTGTTAAACAGCCAGGTTCATAGTGGAGCAAACCAGAACTAATACTCGTTTTATCATGAGATCTTTCCCATTCACAGACTTAGACCGTTAACAAATGCATTCATTGTATCTATTTTGAAAAACATTTCTACTGTTAATCCAAAAACATCTACTCTAAGCTCTTTCAAAATTCAAAGTACTTTCCATACTGCAGAGCTGGAAAACTTTTCTATGAAATTCGCCACGATATTTTCATCCAAGATCCATATCAAAACCATTTGCAGAGGTTTTTCATTTCCCCCACACCAGGGTTCCTTACCGACAACTGTGTTTCGCACAAAGAAAATTTCTAAAGCAATTGTACAAATTTTGATTAAAAACATGCTGCAGAAACTTTCATAAAGGGCAGACTATTTCCTATAGTTTTGACAATCACTTTGTGAAAAGTTCCAGGCTTTAAAGAAAAAGGCCATTTTTGACCAAACATAAAAAAGGTGTGCAAGAAATTTCAGCCAACTATCGACACCAGAATACAGTATTCTCCAGTGACAGCCCCAACCACTGGGTTAGCTCCATTAGAAGCTGTAGTGTATTGGATCATTAGTATTTTTTTAAAAATACTTAACTCAGTAAATCTATCTTATGCACTTCTACGACCCTTGCAATGGGAGTATCAGACTATTTCAAATCTTTTATACAGTTTTTTTTTACAGTATGCCATGAGGCAGTGCAGTGTTGATATCTTCATTGTGCAGATGGGAAACTGAGGCACAGAAGAACTAAGTGGATCATCAAAGGGATTTTAAAAATCACAGAATCAAAGGCCTGAAATGGACCTTGGGGGATCATCTAGTCCAGTCCCCTGCACTCATGGGCAGAACTAAGCACCCTCTTAAACCACCCCTGACAGGCACTTGTCTAACCTGCTCTTAGACTCCTCCAGTGATGGAAATTCCACAACCTGCCTAGGTAATTTACTTCTGTACTTCACTACCCTGCGAGTTAGGAAGTTTTTTCTAATACCCACTTAACCCCCCCCCCCTTGCTGCAGTTTAAGCCCATTGCTTCTTAGCCTATCCTCTGAGATTAAGAAGAACAATATGTCTCACTCGTAACAACCTTTTTGTGATGCTGTCTGAGTCTAGGGGCTGTTTATGATTATTTTTCATATTAATATTTCATATTTGCAATAATCCGTAGGTGATATGTCATGTTGGTACCAATAGAAAGGTTGTAATCTGCTAGGAATGATTATATGGTTTATATATAGGTGTCATATTGGTAAAAGAAATTAGGAATATATTTGCTTTATTTGTCCTCCAAGTTATTGGATTCTAAGACATCCCCAGACTGTGTGGGCTGTAAAACCATTGTCCTCTTAATGGCCCATTAAGGAAGTTTCCAGCTACAATGGACCTGGAGGCCCGGGTCACGCTTTTATGTACTTGAAAACTTTTCTGGCCCCTCTCAGGCTTCTTCTCTGTGGACTAAACAAACCCAGTTTTTCCATTGTTCTCTCTTATGTCATGTTTTCTAGACCTTTAATAATTCGTGTTGCTGTTCTCTGCACTTTCTCCAATTTGCCCACATTTTTCCTGCAATGAGGCATCCAGAACTGGACACAATACTCCTGTTGAGGCCTAATCGAGACAGAGTAGAGCGGAAGAATTACTTCTCATGTCTTGGTTTCAATGTTCCTGCCAATACATCCCGGAATCATGTTTGGTTTTTTTGCTGCAGCAGCAGCGTGACACTCTTGACTCATATTTAGTCTATGATCCACAATGACAACCAGATCCCACTCTTCCCTAGGCAGTCATTTCCCATTTTGTATGTGTGCAGCCGATTGTTCCTGCCTACCTTGTGTACTCTGCATTTGTCCTTATTGAATTTCATTCTGTTTACTTCACACCGGTGCTCCAGTTTCTCCAGATTATTTTGATTTTTAATCTTGTCCTCCAAACCACTTGGAATCTCCCCCAAGTTGGTAGCAGCCACAAATTTTATAAGTGTACTCTCTATGCCATCATCTAAATCAGTGGTTCCCACCCTTTCCTCAGCCATTGCACGCCCTGATACCTTTAATTATTTTGAGGCACACCACCATATAGGCTTTAAATGAACTCATGAATATTCATGAGCCAATCCAGAGCTCTTTGAGTAGTTTTTCAAAAACTTCCATGGAACACCTGTGCAAGCCTGAGGGCACATCTGTGCGCCACGGCACACTGGTTGGGAGACACTGATCTAAATCATCAATGAACATATTGAACAGAACCGGACACAGAAGTGATCCCCGAGGGACCCTCCTCAATACGTCCTTCCAGCTACCGCTGATAACTCCTCTCTGGCTATGTCTACACACAAAGTTTTATTTTGAAATAAGTCATTTTGAAATGACTTATTTCGAAATAAAACCTGTATTTCAAATGGACATTTCAAAATAAAGGAAAGCTTGCTATCAAAACGGCTGTTATTTCGAAATGGTTAGTTTGAAATAAGGCCGTTTGGACCTGTTGTTTTGAAACAGTTGTTTCGAAACAACAGGTCTAAATGGTGTTGTTTTGAAAGAACAGGTTTAAACTGCTTTATTTTGAGATATCCCTTCCGAAATAATGGCCGTTTCGAAAACATCGAGGCTTTACTGTTTCGGAACGACGATTCTTATTTCGAAAGGACAGGATCCATCCTTTCAAAATAAGAAAATGTCGTGTAGACCTAATTTCTTTTATTTTGAAATAACAAGTGTTATTTCGAAAGAAAAGTGCCGTGTAGACATACCCTCTGGGAACAGTTTTCCAGCCAGTTATGGACCCGCTTTGTAATAGCTCCATCTAGGTTGTATTCTCCTAATTGGTTTATGAGAAGGTCAGGTGGACAATATCAATATTTGCAAATTGATTAGTTAATTAATTATCAATTATTTTTCCAGGTACTGAAGTTAAAACTGACTGGTCTGTAATTCCCCTGATTGTCTTATTCCCCTTCTCACAGACTGGGAAAGATTTGGCCTTTTCCAGTCCTCTGAAATCTCTCCCCACTTTTCAAAGATAATCTCTAATGGACCAGATACCTCCTCAGTCAGCTCTTTGAGTATTCAAAGACGTATTTCACTGGGCCCTAGTGCCTTGAAGATGTCTAATTAATCTAGGTAATTTTTAACTTGGTCTTTCCCTATTTTATCCTCTAATCCTACCTCATTTTTACTGGCATTCACTGTGTTAGAGGTCCAGTAGCTACTAATCTCTTTGGTAAAAGTCAAACCAAAAAAAGTCTGAACAGTTCTGACATTTCTATGTTTTCTGTTATTGATTCCCCCTGTGTTAAGTAATGGGCCTACCCTGTCCTCCCCTTGCTTTGAATATTTTCTCATTCTTCTTTATGTCTCAAGCTAGTTTGATCTTGTTTTGTCCCTTGGCCCTGCTAGTATTGGCTCTACATCCTTGTGTTGTTTTCCCATCCTGTTCCTCCCTATTTACCAAAATCAAATCTCGAACACCCCCCCCCCCCCCCCCCCCCACCTATTGCTCTCACATCCGGATCATCCTAACAGCGCATTACACTAGTCTAAGATTGACCAGAGCTGGGCAAGAACTGAATTTTCCCCCTTGCTGGAAAGTCCTTGCTTTTGAAAATGTTTCTGTGCCAGTACAGAATGAAAGCAAAAATACACAGAAATTTCCTATGGAGTGAAATTCCAAAAAGAAAGTTGTTTGGGGCAATGCAAAGCTTTTGTTTGAACTTTGACTTTTAAAAAACTGTTTAGTAATTAATCAATCAATTATATAATATTAAAGCGGGGAAACAAAAAGTCACTTCAGACTAAACTAGTGAAGTGTTCCCTTCCAAGAACAGCAAAGGGAACATTTGGAGCCCAGGGTACCGTTCTGATCGGGGTTACTTCCTAAATGAAATGTCACAGAACTCAACACATTCTTGGAAAACATTTTGCTTTTGACAGATTGCCATTTCCAGTGGACAAATGTAATATCACAAAATGCCTGGCCTGCTGAGTCCACTCACCAGGGATTTCTCTTCTTGTCTCAGCCACTGATAATCTTCCACCATCTGCTTCTGCTGCTTGTCGAGTATTTGCCGCATCTTGGCCCGCTCCATCTCCCACAGCTTCTGTGCCTCCTCTCGGCTAGTGGGCCTGAGGAAGTCTTCCTCCTTGGAGACAGAGGGTGGACTGTGAGTACCGCAGTCACGGCTCAGGGCCTGCCCACCTCCCACATGAGCCATGTACCCCTGGAGATCACAGCCCAGAACTCCAGGCACCCATATTGACCCAGGTGTGACGCCCACAGGTACACCAGATTGACTTCGGTGGAGTTAGGCTGGATTTACACTGTAAACGAGATCAAAATCTGTCCCTAAACCTTACAACGCTGCATCATGGCTACTATAAGAACCTGCCAGTCTCATTTCGTTACCTGCTGTTATTTATGGTTTAGCCACTATTTCATTCTAACAGCCCCATTGGAAGCCTGAAGCCAAGACCTAGTTTATTTCTTTCAAGATAGTTTTCTTCATGATATGCACAGACACTTATTATATTGGTTTGCTATTGTCAGGTTCCACAAATAGAGATCTGGGCTGCCCATGCAGGTTAGTCATTGTAGGGTTATTCAAGGACTATGTCTACACATGCATCGTTATTTCGAAATAAGGATTTCGAAATGAGTTATTTCGAAATAAAATCTTTATTTCGAAATAAGTTAATTCGAATTAGCAAAATGTTAATTCGAATTAAGTGAAAGCCTGCAATCCAAACGGCTGTTATTTCGAAATGGTTATTTTGAAATAAAGCTGTTTGGACCTGTTGTTTTGAAACAGTTCTTTCGAAACAACAAGTCTACATGGTGTTGTTTCGAAAGAACAGGTCTAAACGGCGTTATTTCGAAATATCCCTTCCAAAATAACGGCCATTTCGAGGGGGGGTCAGGTTTTACTTTTCTGAAATGACGATTCTTATTTCGAAAGGATGGGATCTGTCCTTTTGAAATAAGAAAACATCATGTAGACCTAATTTCTTTTATTTCAAAATAACGAGTGTTATTTCGAAATAAAAGAGCTGTGTAGACATAGCCGGAGAGATCAGGGTTGGTACTAAAGAGTGGCTCAGGAACGCTGGCTGGTGCCCTCTAGTAGGTTAATGTATTTATTTGTACTGTGGTAGCTCACTGAGCCACCAGTTAGTGTCCGGGCCCCACTATGCTAGGCTCTGTACACACGCACAAACACAGAGAAAGAGATGATTTCTAACAAAAGGCCACAAAGAGTCAGACCAATGGTCTTCCTAGCCTAGCATCCCATCTTCCAACAGCAGCTGCTGCCAGATGCTCCAGAGGGAATAAATCAAACGGGGCAATTTCTTGAGGGATCCCTGCCGCTCGCAGTCTGAGCTTGAGAGACACCCTGCACTCAGGGTTGCACGCTGGATCATCTTAGCTCATTCATGCCAGGTCCTTTTAATGAAACTCATGGCAGCCTATCAGAGCAGGACATCTAGCTCCTGTGCTTTTCCAAGCTCATTAATGCTTCACGCCCAAGTCCCTGGCTCACACGGCTGGGGCCAGGATCGCTACAGCTCCAGAGTGTCTTCTAGCCGGTGGCAGACTTTGTGAACTGCATGGAAGACTGGCCCAAAAGGGGCCAGCGTAACTTGGTCTCAGTCCCACAGGCAGGGACAGAATCGTTTTTGCACAAGCGGCAGACAATGCATTGCAGGAAGGAACGAGGTCGCACACGAGACAGCGCCCCCACAGTGCAGCGCCTCCCTGGAGCCACACTGCGGCATTGCAGTCAGCGCTGACCGCGGGGAGAGCGCCCCCGGCTGGCTCACGCTACACCTCGCCCCAGTGGTCTCCGATTAGCGCTCCCTCGGGAACAAAGCAAGGCGGCGAGCAAGCCGGCCCGTCTTACCCTCATGCTGTGGCGCTTGAAGACGTTGTGCCGGTTGAGAGGTGGAGTGTGCAGCGAGTTGACGGGAGACTGGTACTCTAGGGGGCTAGTGAGCGTAGGCGAGCTGGCACACAGACCCTCAGGCACCTGTTTGGGGGAGCAAGAGGCGCCGAACACAGAACCAGACATGGACAGTTAGCGGCCACAGACACAGAAGAGCAGAGAGAGCGAGTGAATGGAGCACAGAGGGCTTCAGAGAGGGACCTTCACGCTGGGGAAAGTGGGGCAGGAATAAACCCATTTCGGCTGAGCTCCTGGTGCTCTTTCAATGGGTGATTCTCTTCTCCACCTGCCTTACCCAGCAGTGAAATCACCAGGGGCAGGCTGGCCTAGTGGTCTGAGCACAGACTGGGAGCCAGGAACACCCAGCGTTTTCTCTCCTGTCCGCCAAGGCTTTTGACAAGTCAGCTACACCCCAGGCATCCAAAAAAGAAAGAAAATTGAGGCTCCCAACCTTAGTAGCCACAGGTGAATATTTTGGCCTACATCAATATCCACAGACACTATGGGTGTTCAGCACTGTATGGCAACTGGGGCCTATGACATCTAGAGTCGGGTTCAAAAAACAGGCCACCAAAATGCAGCCTAAAATATTCCCCATCTGTAAAACGTGAATAGCATTGCCTCCCGCTCAGGAGAAGTTGAGTAATAAAGCTTTGGCTGTACTCTGCCCTTCTCCTTCCTGTGGCCTCAGGGGGCTTCACAAACATCTCAGTGCTACCCTCTGCAAAGTAGGTCACAATCACCATAGCCATTTCACACGGGGGAAACTGAGGCATGGGGCGGTAAAGTGACTTCACCAAAGTCACCAGCAAGTCTCTGTCAGAGCCAGAAAGAGAATGTATAGCTCCCAACCCCAAAGCTGGGCCCACTAGACCCCACTTCTCGTGCATCCATGAAGTGCCTTACACTTACTGGGCCTGGTTCTGATCCCAGTCACACCACTGTAAGTCAGAGGAAACTCCCAAAATCAACAGCAGAGTTCTGTGGGTGTAAACCCCATATAAGATCAGAATCAGGCCCTTATGGCATCCAGTCTGTGCTAAGACATGGCTCATGGCATGTCACTGCTGGAAGAGGACTAAGGGCAGGTGAACCATGGCCCGGCAAGGAGCCAGCAGCTCCCAGGTCCCCACAGCCTGCACCGTGCAAAGAGAACAGAATTCAAATGCCCAACGACCAGCAAGCAGCAAAGGAGGAAGAAAGTTGGAAACTTTTCTCTCCTGAATCTCATAAAAAAATCCATGCGTACTGGGATCTGGTACGTGCGTGCCATTCCCCAGGGTGAAAGCCTCTCTTTAAGTTTCAGAACACAGCCAAACACCCTGCTTGGCTCTCTGGAACTGCACAGAACCAAACCCCAAGAGGCGCTGGGCACCTGCTCCGGTGTTGGGGGCGCTCAGCGGCTCTAGGGAGGTGGCTCAGAGTAAGCGACATACAGCAGCACTTCAGCTATACACAGGACGGAAATGCAGCGGTCGCATCCCATCAAGCACCAGAGCGTGGATGAGGGAGTTCTCTGCTGGCCAAAATCTTGTCACGTTCAGGCTGATCAGTAATAGCCACGAAGCCTTACCTGGAACTGCAGCTTGGGAGCTAGTAAGTTGTTTTGTGGAGGTGGCTTATATTTCGGCCTGCTGGGCTGGAGAAAGACAAGGACAGGGGAAAGTAATCAGCTTCGGGAGTAACCTACATCGAGAGGAGGACTGGTCACGGCAGGCTGCAGCCACAGGTGTTACCCGCTGCAAACACACCTGCTGGGACTCATCAGCCAAGCTTCGCGAATGTAGTAAGAGGCAGGTCATGAAAACCAATCAAGAAGGGTCCTATTGACAGCGCTTTGACCATGCGTCTCATGACCCAACCAGGGGGGGGGCAGATTCCCAGACGCGAGTGCAACGTGTTGCATCTTGCTGTGTCTGTGTATCCAGCGAAACACGTAGCATGTTCCCTGCGACTGCACTTGAGGTCTGTCACCTGTTACTGGCCCCTAATCCTGCAGGTATCTTTGTCAGGCAGATAAAACCATGCCCTATTTTAGATACAAGCAATCCAGCACCATGGCACAGGGCTACGGAGATGACCTTGCGGTCCCATTTAACCTATGATATTACCCACAACATGATAGTTTGCATATTTAAAGGGAGAGTGTCAGGTCAAAAATCACAGATTAAAAAAAAAATCTCCTTTACATTTGTAGCCTCCTCTGGGATTCTCTCAGAGCAAAAGCGTTATGTTTCTCTGAACTCACAAGTGTGTGTCTGGAGCAACAGGCATCATGTTCAACGTGCACGTCACTGCACAGACCAATAAGAAAACACACATCTCGCCCCAGAGAACTTGCCATCTAGGGAAGACGGGAAACTCCAAAGAGGCAGGGATGGACCACAAGGCCACTGCGGATTCTCCATCATGGACAATTTTTAAATCAAGATCAGATGGTTTTCCAAAGGAGCTGGTTTCAGAATTACTTTGGGGCAATTCTATGTGCTGTGGAGATGATTACAATGGTCCCTTCTGCCTTGGGAATCCATGTAAACCAGACTCTTACGGATGTGTCTGGATAATAGGGGGAATCAAACCCAGACCCCACCGATCAGAAAGCGTAAGGGTCTGGCCTCTTGAGCTAAATGAGAGACTCCATTAAACAGCAGCTGTAGGAGACTATTATCCTGTTAAGCATGCCAGCCGCTAGAGAGCCCACATTCTCCTAATGTGAGTGACGCATATGCTATGGGGATGATTGTGGTGGGTGGCAGCCCCTCCGCAGCCCAGGCTGGAGCTAACATCTTATTACAGACCCACTGCTCTGCTCACCTTGGGAGGGGGCTCCTGGAAAGCTGTTGGCTCCATGATTTTGGGAGGCCGGTGGCGATTGTTCCTCTCTTGCTCCTTGGTGATTTCTTTCTCCACCAGATAAATGTCGCTGCAAGCCAGAGCAAAGGAAAAGGAAAGAACTGAGCATGACAGCTCCCGCCACTGCTGGGGAAATGCCAAGCAGGCAGCACTGGGGGAGACTTGCTTATCCCAGCATGCCAGACAATGTTAGTGCAAGCTACAGGGTCAGTGGAAAACAGTGACCACAGCAGAGCTAACTGGGATGACAAGCTGGGGAAACTGGTTGTGAGCAGACATCGCTGGCTGGAGTCTGCCAAATCAGGGCAAACCCTGTCAGCCTCACTCCAGCAGATACAGCGGGGACGACAGTCCACAGCCTTGCCTGGGAACGCAAGGGATTGTAGGATGCTGCTGCCACAAGGCCGAAGGACAGGTTTCAGTCTGAAAACGGACCAGCGTTTTTTGGGGGAAAACTTTTGGTTTTGTGCCAAGGAAGAATGAAAAACAGATCCGAAGCTGCTGGGAAATGGGATTACCGGCCCTAGCTCTGCTGAAGAACTGATGGTCGGCGTCACCAAACCCTGCGGTTACAACGCTGTGGACTGACAACAGTCCCTGCCACAGTAGCATTACTGAAGCTGCTGCTGAGGCCTCTATGGCCACCCAAGTTATTAGCACCTCTTGATCCTCTGGACTGATCCATCACCTAACCCCCCAGCTGCCTACCTCAAACTGCAGACCAGCTCCTTGAACTTGGGCCGGTCGTTGGGGTCGTAGTCCCAGCAGCGTGTCATGAGGGTGTAGAGGACAGGGGGGCAGATGTCCGGCTTCGGGAGGCGATCTCCCTTCTCCAGCACCCCGATCACATCTTTGTTCTCCAACCAGAAGAAGGGCTGCTTGCCATAGCTAAGGATCTCCCACATGCACACAGCTGGGCCGGCAGGGGACACAAACCACGGCGTGTCGGGGATGGCAAAGGTTGGTAGATGCAGCATGGGCAAGGCCCAGACAGCAGCTATGCAATTCCCCCCATTCCCCCTCCACGCGTGCTGACGGTCCAGTGATTAGATCCTGATTTGGGAGGGCTGAGGTCAAATCCAGGCTCTGCCACTGATGCCATGTGGGACCTTGGGAAAGTCACTTAGCCCAAATGCCCACCTGCACAATAGACTCTATGACTCCTGGGGACTCCTGGCCACCCAGAACTTCCTCGCCCCTCTCCCCACAACTCCTATCAGTTTCCTTGCACGCAGAGTTACCAATAGCAAGGTGCCATCAGCTCTCCTCATTCAGCTCACATCTCCACTGCCCTCCCCAGAGGGCCCCCTGCCCAGCTCCTCCAGCGTAACTCCAGGGTGACCACTTTGGACGTGCCCCATGGGAGCTGAGGGCAAGATTTGGCCCTTTGCATAAGCAAAGACACCCATATTCTGCCCTGGGCCCTTCCCACTGCCCCCCATGCGCGTCTCACAGCTCACCGAACATCCACACGTCGCTGGCGGATGTGAAGCGACGGAAGTTGATGGATTCTGGCGACATCCACTTGATGGGGAGACGAGTCACAGAAGCTTGGGAATCAGAGAGGGAGGTCATGGACCTACAACTTCCCTCCGGTCCAGCTCTTGGCTTTCCCCACATCCCACCAGCTGTGCCAACATCCTGCAATCCCAACCCTGCTATCCCTCCGGTCCCAGTCTTCCCATGTGCAGTCAGAGCCCTCTACTCCTGATTTGCAGCCCCTATTCCAGTCCTGGGTTCACCCCGTACACACAGAGCTCTACCAGCACCCCTCCGACCCGATCTGCAACCACCCGCACCTCCACTCTGCAACCTCCTGAGCCAGTGCTCCTGGCCATGCCAACTTCACATGGTAACTTTCTGACCTGGAGAAATCTCCTGCCTGCAGACTTGCCCCTGCTTTGTCCAGGACATGGCAGACACAAGCTGTCCCTTACCTTTGTAGTATTCATCATCCTCTATGTACCGAGAGAGACCAAAATCCCCCAGCTTCACGCATTCGGAGGAAGCCACCAAGATATTCCTCACAGCGATGTCCCTGTGGAAAACGGGGAGAGTGAGTCACTCCGCTGTGGGATGTGTTGCACATCAGCATTGGAAATAGCATCTCATGGTGTGACCAGGTAATGAGGGAGCTCCGGGGACCAACTGCCCCATGGCCTCACACCTTGTTGTCTGGAATGAGTAGAACAAGCAAACGAAATCTGATCTGCTAGCACTTTCCATTCGCTTTGTCGCAGTTGCGTGGCATTGTTTCGTCCCTGATTGGACGAGTGTCCCTCTTATCGTCAGGAGCGGAGTTTTAAAACCCAATGGGGCTTCTTTGACTCTCTTAGGGAGAAGTGGGGAAGGTGGGAAATTTAACACTTCCCCTTTCTAGGTGGCACACAGGACGGTAAAGGATCTGCTGGAGCCCTGAGTCCGGCCCCCTGCCTGAAGATCACCCCAACTGACATGGAGTTACAGAAGCTGACGACAGAGAGCAAGGCCAGATCTGTGCTTAGCTTACAGCAACATATCCATCCTTACAGGTTTTTCAGGCCTGGCTTGACAAAGCCCTGGCTGGGGTGGTTTAGTTGGAGATGGTCCCACTTTGAGCTGTGGTTGGACTAGACGCTCCTTGAGGTTTCCTCCAACCCTCATCTTCTAGGATGCTATGATTACTGGATTTAACCATCAGAGAAGTGACTTTCTCAAACAGCTTTCCAAGGGGAGCAGTGGGGGCAAAACATCTAGCTGGCTTCAAAACTGAGCTGGACAAATTTATGGAGGGGATGGTGTGATGAGACAGCCTAATTTAGCAATTGACTGCTCTTTGACCACCAGAGGTAAATATGCCAATGGCCTGTGATGGATGCCAGACGGGGCGGGTTCTGAGTCGACGCAGAGAGCTCTTTTTTGGGTGTCTGGCTGATAAGTCTTGCCCAAATGCTCAGGGACTAGCTGATCACCATATGTGGGGTCAGATTGGAAGTGACCCAGCAGGTTTTTCACCTTTCCCTGTAGCATGGGACATGGGTCACTTGCTGGGGGTTTCTCTGGACCATAAAGTCTTTAAACCGTGACTTGGGGGCTTCAGTAATGTAATTACAGGTTAGGTGCCTATTCCAGGATGGGCAGGAGGTTGTGTGGCCTGCATTGTGAAGGAGACCAGGTTAGATGATAATATTGGCCCCTTCTGACCTTAAAATCTATGAATCTGTGGAGGGTGGGGTGGATGCACCCTCAGCAAGTTTGAAGATAACACTCAGCCAGTGAGAGTGGTAGATTCACCGGAGGGCTGGGAGAGGACACAGAGTGACCTAGACAAATTGGAAGATTGCATCAAAACAAACCTGGTGACGAGTGCAGAGTCCTGCCCTTAGGACAGAAGAATCCCATGCCCTGCTCCAGGCGGGACTGACTGGACGGGCAGCAGTTCTGCAGAAATGGGCCTGGGGGTTACAGTGGACGAGAAGCTTGATAGTCACCAGGGTGCCCTTAATGCCAAGAAGGCTAATGGCATATTGGGCTGTGTTAATAGAAGCATGGCCAGCAGACAGAGGGATGTGATTATTCCCCTCTATTTGGCACTGGTGAGGCCACATCTGGAGTGCTGTGACCAGTTTTGGGCCCCCACTACAGGAAGGATGTGGACAAATTGGAGAAAATCCAGCAGAGGGTGGTGACAATGATGAGGGTGCTGGAGCACTTGACTTGTGAGGAGAGACTGAGGGAATTGGGCTCATTCAGTTGGCAGAAGAGAAGAGTGAGGGGGGATTTGATAGCAGCCTTTAGCCGTTCGAAGGGGGGCTCCATGGAGGATGGACCTGGTTGGGCTCAGTGGCAGCAGATGCCAAAGCAAGGAGCAATGGGCTCAAGTTGCAATGGGGAGATCTAAGCTGCATATTAGGAAAACCTTCTTCCCTAGGAGGGTGGTGAAGCACTGGATCCAGTTACCTAAGGATGGGTGGAATTTCTACCTTTAGAGGTTTTTATGGCCCAGCTTGACAAAGTTGTGGCTGGGATGCTTTAGTTGCGATTGGTCCTGCTCTGAGCAAGTGGTTGGACTAGACACCTCCTGGGGTCCCTTCCAGCCCTCATCTTCCATGATTCAGTTTTGTGTTGTAACCAGCTGATTCCATCTCTTCCTCTCACTTCTAGTTCAAGCTTTCACTTACACAAACCTACTTTTTTGCTATCATAAGCACCCGTGAACACTGTGTGGTTTACAGGAGCAGTGTTTTCCCAGAAACCTGGGTAAGGCAAACCTTTGGGTGCAGAGGATCTGCAATGCCTGCAAGGGACTGGATATCACACAGCTACAATTCACAGGGGCCTCGTTAACCTGCCAGCTGAAGACAAAGATTGGGTAGCCGAGAGGAGATTGAACGGCTGGTGAGGACAAGGAGCCAACACCCACCCTGCTAGCTACCACCGGAAAGACACACTCTTGCCACAGATAACAGGGTGTCTCAGTCCTGGGTACCCCACAAACCCTCCTGCCCCAGCACATTGTAATTGCCATCATTGTGCAGTAACCGTGCACAGAGCAGAACAAATCCGATTCTTTGGTCTGGTAGCTGAACCAAAGGGGACAAGTAAAAAACTGCTTTCCTTTTTATAGCATTTTGAAACTTAAAACAAGTGACATTTGAAACCAAAAGTTGTCTCCACTCAAAAAATTCAAATGTTTCATTTAGAAAATGAAGATACTCAACATTTTTGTGGGGGAAGGACTTCATTTTTTTCCCTGTGACTGAAACAAGTCAGCAGCCTCAGTGCCAATCTGCAACATGTTTTGGTCCAGGAAAAGCTGCATTTTTCAGTCGTACCCTCCAAGAAGTTTTGGATGAAAAATTGTGCCCAGCTCCAATGGTGAGCGCCTAAGCGTGCTTGGGTGTGTCTCTGGTTCTGCTGTTCTTGGCCAATGTGTTGATGAATGCCAGCCACCTTGGCGAAGGCCTTTGATTGCCCTCCCCCACTTTACCTGTGCACACAGCTGATGGCCTCCAGGTACGCCAGGGCTTTGCCAATCTGCAACGCATACAGGATGAGGGTCAGCACCCTGAGGGAGTTCTTGTTCTGCTCGAGGTAGTGGCCCAGCTGCACGGGGGACAAAAGAGTTGCAGTCATGGTTGGAGCAAAGGCAGCAGAAGAGGGGATCCAAGCAGTGCAAGCCAAAAAAACCCAGGAAGGAGGAACAGCCAAGAGAAGAAAGAGGTAAGATTTGAAGGGAGCTGTGATGTGCAGATATCAAAGAAGCTGGAGCTGGGATGAGCATCCACCATCCAGATCTCTTGAGACTGATGGGGATGACTGAAGGACCCACTCTGGAGCAGGCAGGCATCATTATTTTTATTTACAGGTGGGGAAACTGAGGCATGTAACAGGGAAGTGACTTGCCCCAAAGTCCCTGGCAGCACTGAGCGTGGAACCCAGATTTCCCAGAACCGCGTCC
>ML682105.1:645835-749391 GCA_007922195.1 Podocnemis expansa
GCCAGGGCAAGTGCGTGATGGACATTTTTTATTGCAGTAAGATCTCCACACCACATAAGGCTGCCACAAGGCTGGAAGAATCTCTCTATGGGCAGCAGGAATAAACGGCTGGGGAAGGCTAAGCTGCCCCAAACAGCCTCCAGAGTCAGAAGTTCCCGTTTGGCCTCTGCCGCTGTGGCCCCACCCACACTGACCCTCTTCCCACCCTTGCTCCGCCTCTTCCCCTGAGGCCCCGCCTGTGCCCGTTCCAGGCCCCGCCCCCATTTGGCGGTCTCCCCCAAATACCCCCGTCTGCCCTGCTCTCAGCCCCTGCCACTCTCATTCTGGTTTTCTCCTCCCTGAGCCCCCTTGCCTATAGCTTGCTCCTCTCAGAGTGGGGGCAGAAAGAAGTGATGCACAGACCAGGGGGCTGAGAGGTGTGGGGGGCCTTGCGGGAAGAGGCGGGGTGTGGGCGGAGCATGAAGTGAAATATGGGCGGGGCCTTGGGGAGGAAATGGGGCGGGGCCTCAGGTGGACTCAGCCTCCCCAAATGCAAGACAGAGACATTTCCAAAGGTTTCGCTATCTGCCGGGGAGCCAGGAGCCCAGCCAGAGGGGCTAGAGACTGTCCTCTGCCTTCATTGCCCCCCACTTACCTCCCCATAGGGGTACAGCTCCATGATGATCCAGGTCGGCTCCTCCTCTGTGATGCCAATGAGCTTCACAATGTGGGGATGGTCCAGTTTCTTCATTAGCACTGCAAGCGAGAAATACACAGGCTGGGATGCTCAGATACAGCCCCCGCACGATGCTTTCTCTGCCCTTGACCTTGCTGTCACCAGCCTTGCCCCAAATCTGTCCCCAGCTTGGTGGATGCCACTCTCCAGATCAGCCCCCCTGGGTTCTCTGTCCCAGTCTCTCCCACTTCACCCCCAGTGGATCCCCACCTTCAGCAGGGCAGGGTACAGCAAGGGGCGCCCCAGGACAGTGAGGGCGGTGGCAGGTTGTTTCCCTGGCAAGGGGCTGCAGGGAGCTACGTACCAGCTTCGCTCAGAAATTTCTCCTTGTTCTCAGGGGCGCAGTCCTTCTTGCAGGTCTTCACGGCCACATTGATGTGCTCCCCTTTCTGGAAGGAGAAGAAGGTGGGGCTTTCACCCTAGGCCTCTGTCACAGGATGATGTTGCCCCTTCAGGGGACCGCATCTCCCCTCCAGGGCAAAGCTTGGAGATCCATATAGCCACTGGGGCAGGAGGATCAGCTGATGGGGACCATTGGAAGGAGAAAGTTGACAGAAAGTGCCTCCAAACCGGGGACAGTGGAGGTCCTGGGGTGAGAAGACCCAGGAGGAAAGGGAAGTTGGGTTGCAAGGGAAATTAATGTCCCTGTGCAGCCAGCCCTGACGGGAAAGGGCCAGGATTGAGGGGAACGAGCCCTGCAGAACAGACACAGCAAACTGGACAAAAATAAAGGAAATAAGGAGGCTGAGCAAAGAGGATGTGAACCAGTGACCCAAGAAGCCCAGCGGCCGATGACAGGAGCCAGCCGTGACTGGGATATCACTGGACTGATGAGATTATAGGTTGAAAAGACATTATAGCCCTAGAAAGGCGTGTGGGCTATGGCAGGGTTGTGCCCACACAACCACAAGGAAGCCTTGCCCCAGCCTGGTCTGTGGAGGGGCTAACATCTGCGTTCCTGCCCCCACCAGACCCTTGGGGATGGTCAATCATGGGCTGTTGGCAGCTGAGAGAAACTGAGCTCACCTGGTTAGTGTAAATACCCTCGTAGACCTCCCCGAAGAAACCTTCCCCCAGGATCCTGCCCAGAGTCACGTCCTCTCGGGAGATCCCGTACTGCGGGCCTGGTGGGATAGAGAAACCAGTGTCCATTGGTGCCATCAACCCATCCCTAGGGCTTCTTCCCTCCTTAGCCTGCTTGGAGATCCCCCAATGGGTTTATTTCTTCCCCGTTGCTCAACAGGGCTGTTACTGCCAGGGCAGACCCTGGCAAGCCCGTGGGTCCGCCGGCTGTGCAAAACCAGAGTCCGCCAGGCGGGAGGTGAGGAGAGAACAAGATTGACACTTTTGTCCAGGTCGGACCCCCATTCTCAGCCCTCTCTTGTCTCCTTCTGAAAACAGTACCTGGGGATAATTCAATATCCTCCACTGAGACTGTTTCGAGCAGTGGGTACAGGGTGGCAAGTGTGCCTTAGGGACAGAGTTTATGAAGGCAGGACGTGAACCAAGGAAGGACAAATGCACCAACATTTTGGCCCACAATCACTTGGGGGAAGTCAAAGTAGGAGGTTAAAGATACATGCACAGCTTGAGTAAATCAAGGCAGCTCCTTCTCCTTTAATGGCAGTAGGCCAGTTTACCCCAGCGAAGGACTAGGGGGGAATGACGTCCTTCAGGCCGTGCTTTTAAGGAGCGTCTAGCAGGAGGGGCTGATTCTAGCTCCTCTCTTGCAGCTTGGCTCCACCCATCACATCTCCACAGTCGCATGGGGGCCAACAAAGAGGTGCAGGTTGGCCCGCTGCATCTCCAGCCAAAGCAAAACCAGCGGGGCCAGGCACGGCACCTACCTCCAGACTTGGGTCTCGAGGCCTCATCAGGGATTTCAGCATAAATATCCGAATCTAGGGCAAAAAGTTCAGCGGTAAAAGCAGCCGCAGCACTGGGAAAGTGCTGTCTGTTCAAGGCCTGGCCTGGGTAGTTTGCTCTAATAAACCAACGGGTCTGAGACCCTAGGAGCCATCACTGGCTCTGCTTTAAAACCAGGGCTGCAGCAATGTGGAAAGCTCACGGTCGCCACCCGTACGGACCACCCAATCCAGATCCCAGCTGCTGGCTATGCTACAGATTTCAAAAATTGCCTGCAGGCTGTGTGATCGCCCCATGCCCATGAAATCAGCTATTCAGGGCATGTCCACAGACAGGTTTTAAATTGAAATAACACTGGTTATTTTGATTTTAAAAAGTTTTGGTCCACACAATGGTTTCCTGTTTTGAAATTACGAGCTCCGTCATATCGAAACAAAGAAAGTTAGACTGATTCAATAAAACCTAGTTTCAAATCAAAATGCTTGGATCGCGACCATTATATTGAAATAACACAATGTGGACGTGTTATTTCGATTTATCGGTTGTTTTGATTTAACGCTTTTGCCCTTCTCCTTCCCAGGGTGCCTTTCTCTATTCATATATTGGGTGGGGGCATGGCCCTTGTAGGGGGCCATTTTGCCACACCTCTCATGGTGCCCCTCTCCTAAATCGAACCAGCAAGTCCTGTCCCTGGACATGCTAGTTCGATTTGACTTTCTGGTGTGGACCTGTTAAATTGATTTAATGATTTTTATAGCGACTTTATTAAATTGATTTAAGTGAAATCTATTTAACTGTCTGTGTGTGGGCACAGCCTCAAGGAACATGGAAACTGCATTGGGAATAAACCCAGGAGTTTGTCTAGTTCTTGCCTTCACTGGCTGATGCCCAGCAAGGTCTAAAGAGGCAAGAAGGCCCGACAGTGGATCTGCTGGTTTCACTGGCCTCTGTGGCCATGGTATAAAGAGGAGAAACAACAAAAGTCCATCCAGATCCAAATTGCCCCCCAACCAGGGAGCAGGGAGGGCAGAGGGAGGCTATATTCAGCACTTTGGCTCAGGCATGCCTCTAATCAAACAGAGCTGAGATATTTTTCTCTCCAGTGCAGACTGCAGACACCCTTTTCCTAATACTCCCATCCCTCTGTTTTCTCTTTATCCCAAGCCAGCTTGTTTCTCCTGCCATGACTGCATGGTGAGAGGGTGAATAAGACTCACCCACACTGAGGCTGTCAGATAACGTTGATCTTCTGTCATCTATGTGCCTAAGGGTGAAAGCATGGGTGAAAATAAGCTCAGGCATTGGTCAGTCACCAGTTGTCCTATGCATTCATCCATCCATCCATCTCTGCATCTGTCTATCCAGCCAGCTCCTCATTCTTCCATCCACCCACTGAGCTACAGGATAGCCAGCATCCATCGGCAGGGTATCTCGGTCCCATTCAGAAGCCAGGGATCTATGGGATCCCTGAGCACCACATCTGGACAGGTAGTTTGGTCACACCAGATTGTACACCTGGTCAGATTTGGTTTTATGGCTCCCCAGGAGATGACAGAGAATCCCCTCCTTACAATCCAGGCATCCCGCGCCCATGGCCCCTCTACCCATTGCCAATACTGGTCCCCCCTGTTGGCTATGTTCGACTTACAGTGTCGGGATCTGCGGCAGGCTAACCCTCTTCTCGTTCTCTATGGAGAAAAGGGAAAAAGGGGATTTACTCTACATTTCCTGCCCCTGACTCTCAGGACACTGCAGCCTCCAGTCCCCCATCCTTGGCCATAGTGGTAGCGTCTCTAAGGAAGATGTGGGACAGGGTGCAGGGACTCAGCACGCAGGCAGCTTTTGGGGGAAAAGATGCTGGCCCTTCCCTACACACTTGGCTGCTCCATAACCTGCGTGTGGACACCAGGCCAAGACACCCTCGACCTGCCACGGCACCACCGCAGCATAGCTCACAGGTGCAGCAGTGTTGCTGGCTCTCAGCTGAATGGACATTCGCCCATTGCTGATCAATCAGCAGGATCATGGCATTCTCCCAGGATAGAAAAAAAAAAGGGCTGTTGCAATGGAGTGCTAACTAGTTGGGGCCAAAAATCAGAAGTGGGGAGAGTGGGGTTAGCAAGCTCCTTGTTCTGGCCTGGGATATCAGCGCTGGATGCTCAGGTCCATCACCAGCCCCCTGCATCAGCCCCTCCCCTCTGGTGTCCGTAGCGCAGTGGTTCCCCCCCTTTTCAGTAACACGGCCCACTTCAACGAGACAAACTATTCCACGGCGCACCCACCTTCTTCAGCTAATTGATTGTTCATAAACATCACATTTACTATGGCTACGGTTTTCCTAGCGAGGTTTGTAACAGAGTACATGCAACAACTAAAGGATCAAATGCATTAATGCTTCAAATCCATGGAAAAACAAAGACATCGTCTCTATTTTACCTTTGGTCACCTGCATTTAGAATATTCACGTGTTAGAATCGAAAGACTGGCACTTTGCTTTTAATCTGATGCTTCATTTTCACGAGTTTTATGAGTTGTAATATTGGTTGGAGAGAATATTATTTAAGATGAAACAATGCTTCTTTTACATGATTTTCATTACCTTTGTACATAATTTCACGGCACACTTGGACAGTTCTCCCGGTACACCAGTGTGCCACAGCACACTGGTTGAAAACCACTGCTCTGGCGCCTGCACTCAGAGAGAGTCACTCACCTTTCTGGGGACGAACGATGAGAGATGTTTTCTGGTCCCCCTGCAGCCGGCAGTAGCCATCTATCAGATCAGCCATGTTCTCTGCCTCAGCCAGGGAGGAGGTTTTAATAGACAGAGACTGTGGGACATGAAAGTGAGGATCAGGGGTGGGGGTCTGGGGAAGTGGGACCTTGTCCCACGAAAGCTCATGCAAAAAATAAATCTGTTAGTCTTAAAGTGCCACACAACTCCTTGTTGTTTTTTTACTGGAGTATGAAACCCATGCAAACATTTGGATCCAGCACACATTTCTGCATGCTCACAGCTGGCTAAGCAACTGCAGCTGATGCCCTGAAGGAGGCCAGCAGGTGAGAGTTGTGGGGCCTTGCCATCCTGACGCCATCCCTCATCCTTCTACAACCCCAAACCCCGACCATTGTGGGCCAGACTCAGAGATGACTCGGGGCCCCTGACCCCAGGAAGGAAATTTTCATAAGTGACAAAACCATCTTCATGTAAATGCCTGTAACAGAGGCCAGGCCTCGGCTGGCATGGCTCAGAGCCAGGGTTACACCACGTTATGATCTCTGAGATGCACCTCTGTATCTGGCCCTTCATACTCAAATCTCTAAATCATGGCCAGACAACTCCAATGATTTCAAATGGGACAAACTGGACCCCTTACATATTGGTCTGGTGCCACCTATGGCTACTGAGCATAGCCAGCTACTACATTCTTGCCAGCAAATTAAAGAAGTATGGATTAAACGACAGAACAATAAGATGGAGGGACTTCTGGCTAGATCGCTGGGCCGTGGTCAATGGCTCACGGTCTAGCTGGTAGCTGGTAACAATCAGGATGCCGCAGGGGCCACTGTTGGGGCTGGTTTTGTTCAAACCTTCATTAATGATCTGGAGGATGTGGTGCATGCACCCTCAGCAAGTTCACAGGTGACACTAAGCTGGCAGAAGTGGTAGATAGGCTGAAGAGTAGGGCTAGAAATAAAAAAGTAGCCTAGAGAAACTGGAGAATTAGGCCAAAACACATCTGATGCAGTTCAACAAGGACAAGTTAAGAGCCTTGCACTGAGGATAGAAGAATCCCATGCTCTGCTACGGACTAGGGACCTATTGGCCAGGCAGCACTTCTGGCGAACAGTAATTGGGGGTTACAGTGGACAAGACGCTGGACATGAGTCAACAGTGTGTCCTTGTTGCCGGGAAGGGAATATTGGGCTGCATCAGTAGGAGCATTGCAGCAGGCTGATGGATGTGATTATTTCCCTCTATTCGGTGCTGGTAAGGCCAAATCTGGAGTGTTGTGTCCAGTTTTGGTCCCTCCACTACAGGAAGGATGTGGGCAAATTGTAGTTAGTCCAGCAGAGGGCAATGAAAAATGATTTAGGGGCCTGGAGTACGTGACTTATAAGGAGAGGTTGAGGGACCTGGGCTCGTTCAGTCTGCAGAAGAGAAGAGTGAGGGGGGATTTGATAGAGGCCTTCAATGACACAAAAGGGGTTTCCAAAGAGGATAAAGTTGGGCTGTTCTCAGTGGTGGCAGGTGGCTGAACTAGAAGCAATGGCCTCAAGTTGCAGTGGGGAGGCCCAGGTTGGATGTTAGGAAAAGCCTTTTCCGTAGGGGGTGGAGAAGCACTGGAATAGGGTACCTGGGGCGGGGTGGAGTCTCCAACCTTTGAGGTTTTTAAGGTCTGGCTTGACACAGCCCTAGCTGGGATGATTTATTAGGAATGGGCCCTGCTTTGGACAGGGAGTTGGACTAAATCCCTCCTGAAGTCTTTTCCAGCCCTAATCATCTGAGTCTGTGACCGGCCTGCACTCACACCGTGTGTTGATAATAGTTGGTGATAACATTTATGATTGTAGTGGCAGCCATGTCAGCCCCAGGATTTTAGACAAAGAAAAGCTGGTCCAATAAAAGATATTGCCTCACCCATGTCATCTCGCTGGTAATAACACGTGACTGCTATAGACCCACAGACCCTACTCTAACCTCCCACCAAGATGCAGGATTTGTTGTATTTAAACCATCCAAGGTGGACAGCTGTCCATCCTCCTTTGGCAACCTCCGGTGAAGGAGGTCCCATGACCTCCCCAAGCAGTCCGTTCCACTGTCCTTACCATTAGGATGTTTCCCCTGAGATTTACTTTAAATCTACTGTGCTGTAGTTTGAACCCATCACCTTTTGTCCTGCCCTATCACAGGAAGGGCACAACTTTTCTCCATCTTTCTTCTGGCAGCCTTTCCAGTAGCTGAAGGCCAGTATCATGTCTCCCCCACCCATAATCTCTCTTTCCCACACTAGGTATATCCAGTTCCTTCAGATCTTGCTCATATGGCTTCTATTCCGTCCCTCTGAGCATCTTTGTCCCTCACCACTGAGTCCTTTCTGGCTTTTCTCTATCCTTTCTCTACATTGGTGACCAAAATGGGACACACTCCTCCAGCGGAGGCCTGCCCAGCATCAAGCAGAGGAGCACTCCAACTGACGTCTGACTAGCTGCAACATCACCTCCCACAACTTGCATGCTATGCCTCTGTTCAGCATCCTAAAACTGCATTTGTTTTCTTGCAGCAGCATGGCATTGCTGACTCGCATTGAGATTGTGATCCACCGCCACCCCCAGACACTCCTTAGCTCTGCCACTGCCAAGCCCGTTTCATCCATTCTGTATTTGTGCATTTAGTCTTCACTCAGCATGGCACTTTACATTTCTCTTTGCTGAATTTCATTTTGTGGTCTATAGTCCAGTTCTCCAATTTCTCAAGATCCTGCTGCATTTTAGTTCCATCCGCTGAAGTGCTTGCAATGCCCACCACCCCAGCTTTGCATC
This sequence comes from Podocnemis expansa, assembly GCA_007922195.1. NCBI lineage: Eukaryota > Metazoa > Chordata > Testudines > Podocnemididae > Podocnemis > Podocnemis expansa. The sequence goes on from ML682105.1 coordinate 653,961, forward strand.
AGCTGCAAATTTGATCAGTATAGGTGACCCCGTGATTTTATTTTTGTTATCACTGAAAAATGAGACACTCTTTTTTGTTTGTTTTTTTGCAGCTCTGTTTAGAACAGTCCTCCCCCCAAAACAGCCTGAAATAATTCTCGTTTTCCCCTTATATTTTTCTTTCCCAGGCTTGGCACCAGGCACTAGGGAGGGGACAAAAATCTGATAATAATGGGCTCTTTGATCTAGCAGAGGGATGTCTAACAACTTTCAGTAGCTGGGAGTTTGAGCTAGACAAATTCAGACTGTAAACAAGGCATCAAGTTTTAATGCTGAACATCATTAACTGTTAGAACAATTTCCCAAGGCTTGTAGTGTAGTGGCTAACACCTCTGCTTAACATGTAAAAGGTCCTGGGTTTAATTCCCAGAGGTTTGGACTCAATGATCTCATGAGGTCCCTTCCAGCCATATGATTTGATCTGTGGGGGATTCTCCATCACTGGAAATTTTTAAATCAAGACTGGCTGCTCTCTGTAAGAGATTGCCCCTCGTCAAACAGGTATTAATTAACTCCAAGATACTCTCTGGCCTGGGTTGTCCAGGAAGTCAGACCAGATGACCACAATGGCCTTGGGATCCATGGGGCATGAGGACAGCAAGAGACATCACAGCTCAGCCCATATCTCCCCGTTACCTGTGGGGTCCCGGTCAGCCCTAGCTGCAGCATGGCTCTGCCCTCTTCCACGCTGGAGCACTTGATGGATTTGATCTGCTTGAACTCGGCGAGACAGGTAGGCTGCAATGCACCAAATATCCAGTGTCATCACAAAGCCTGTGCAGCTGGGATGCAGGAGACCCACATTCACGTCCTGCTGGATGTATCCAGATTGGCCCGGCAGAGTGACAAGGGCCAGCTCTCCCTCTGTTTCAGGGAGCCGGACATTTCCCTCCCATTCCCTACGTAGCTCCACGGCCCTCAGTCGACTGGAGGGAGAGAAGCTGGCTCCAGGTCCCAGCCCAGTGTCCGTGGAGCGTGGGGGCAGTTCAGCCCCTTCTAGCTTTACCCCTGGCCCCCTCCCATACCTTTGCTTCCTTGCTTGTCATCTGCCGGATGCCCTTGGGCCCGATCACCAGGTCCACCGTGATATTCCACCCTTGCTGGAAAGGAGAGAAAGACATGGCCATGGTCATTGCTCTGCTTCCAAAACAGCCAACTCCCATCCCATGAGCATCTCAGCTGGTCCAGGGGGCTGGGCAGCAGTGGGGGCAAGTCCCATCCTGCATGCCGGACCCCTGGCTTGCAGAGACCACCATCGGGGCCATTTGGTCCCCAGGGCCCAGACAATCCATGGCTTCCCAGGCAGAGGGCCAGCTAGGGAAGGGGACAGACATCAGACAGCGGGGTGGGCTCACTTGTCCAAGAAGAACTGGGTGGCTGAGACTCACCCCACATTTTCTGTGGGGCAAACTCATCTCAGCTGAGTGGCAAGGGGAGCCTCTAACCTCCATGTGGGGCCTAAAAGCGAGAAGCTGGCAGCCCCGGTACCGCACGCATGTCAGCTCTGCCAGCTTTCCACCCGCGTCCCTGCTGGCCCATCTCCATCCCCACCTGCAGCTTCATACTGGGCGAGGCAACGTATGCCAAGGTGCCTGGGCACCTCCATCTCCTTGGTGGCCTCTCAGAGGTTACCACATCTGCTGTCCAGCACCATGCACCAACCACAGACACCCACTCCTGGGACCCCACTCGTTCTTCCCCCAACCCCATAATAATTCACTCCAACGACAGCAGAGCTTGCAGGGGTGGGGATTCTGGGGCATTGCAGGGAGATGCAGGGCACCGAAGACAAGACGTCAAACTGCAAGCTGCAGCATGTACCACTTTGTTAGTGACGCTGTGCAAAGCCCTCCAGCACCCAACAGGAAACAGGCTGAGCCTGGATCTCATTCGGGGATGGGCCCAGGTCCAAACTGTGGGTGGAAATGCTGCAAAACCAGGCATTTGTCCACGTGAACTTAAAGGGTGCAGAGCTGAGTGACAAGTGCAGAAAGCAGGCTTGCACGCTCCCAGGGAGCTGAAACCACAGAGCTTTCTGCTGCACTCATCACAGACATCAGCTGCTGTGTCTCCACCCCAGCAGACTCTCCACCAGCCATCCCCACCCCAAAACTCGGTGAAAGCCACGGAGACCAGCAGCAGGGTGTTAGCAGTGCTTAGGGGCTTTTGCTACCCACAGCTACTTGCAGAATTCCCCAAGGAGTGGGATATTTTCTAGTACAAACGCAGGCACAAATGCTGCCGTGGAGACAGAATCTGGGTCCACCTGTCTGATGGCTGGAGCTGGAGTGCGGGAACAGCCAAAAACCAAAGCCGTGTTACTGCACATGCCCTGGACAGGGGTCCCAGAGGGAGCCACCTGGCTTTGCAGGGGAGAAGGGAGGAGGCCTTTCTGAGATCTGCACGTCAGAATTGCCCATCTGGGTTAGACCCAGGATGTCGCCTGCCCAGCCTCCCATCTCCCCTGGCTGAGATCGAACAAGCTGCCCCGAGGGCGAGTCCTATCTGGCCCCCATCAGGGGCTGATTTAGTCCCTCAAATGAAACCCTAATGCATCTTAAGTGCCATCTAATGGACTCATAATTCAGGATGGTCTTATCCCTGTGTTGTAAAGGTCTGTGTTACGTACAAGCCCGCAGACGGGAGGCAAAGGGGGCAATCACCAACGGGGCTGGCAATTTGAAAGGCCCCAGGTCTCTTTCGTCCCCAGCTCAGGCCCCCAGCTGTTGCTTGCCAGCCGGGAACAGGGGGAGCGTGGAAAGAGGAGTGGGGCAGAGCAGGTGAAGCCTAGGGAGGAGTGGGAGCAGGGCCTGGGATGGAGCGGGGTTGGACTGTAGGTGGAGCTCTGGGTGGAAGAGGGGGGCCGGGGCTGTTCTGCCCTGGGCCTGGAATTGCTGTTGGTGCCTGAGAAGGTCAGACTAAAATTACCAGCATGGCCCCAGCTGGCCTTAAATTCTGTGACTCTATCAATGCCTAGTCCTTTTCAGAATCCTGCTGAGACTTCGTCCCCCCGGATATCCAGTGGTGGTGAGTCCCACAGGCTAATAGTGCCTTGTATAAAAATATTTTGTGGTGCCCATTTGAAATCTCATTGCCACTTCCCAGAACTGAGACCCGGGAGCCTGATCCCTGGCTGATGCCAATTGGGATAGTCAACAGAGTTATGCAGAGGGTCCAGCACTGTATTCGTAGGAAACTAAGAGCCACTGATTTATACAGTGGCCCCCCTGCTATCCTCATCGTTGTGGGTACGCTGAAAGGCGCTCCTGGCAGCCAGCAGTGGGAGGCTCAGACACAAAGACGCTCAGAGACTTCCTTAAAGCCAACGCATGCCAACTACACTCCTTTGGGCTCTGGAAAAATAATCCAGCGGTTCAAGGAGCTGCCGGCTGTTTGTTTCCGCTAGGCCCATTGTTTGTAAATAGGATTGCACCAATGATGGCCTTGTCTCATGGCACTGATTTCTTGCCCCAACAGAAACAAGCTTGCCAGACCAGGAAACTCCAGATAACCACTCAGGCGCAGGGTCTGTGCTGTTCTCTGCCCTGTTCTGTATGCACCCGCACATTTGCATCGTCTCTTCTGAGCACGGATCAGAGAGCAGAAGGTTTCATATTGAGCTCCTCGCAACGCCTGGTTCTTTCCCCCTGTGTAGTTCCCCTTAAGGCAGAAGCTGGCAGCGTGTATAAATATTCCTTCCAGCATTGAGGGGGCAACTGCGGGATACTATCAAGATTTCAGGAATCCCCTGGGGGTGCTAGTTTGGGTTCCAGGGTTTCCCCGGGGGGAATGATTTATTCCCTTCCCTGGGCAGTTCCCTGTGGGTACTTCCCAGGCCTGAGTCTTGGAGAGCCCTGTGATCAAACCGGTCCTTTGCAACCAACATGCTGCAGCCCAGATCTGCATCTGGGGCTGATCCTCACACCCTCCTGCGTTTCCTCCACCAGCCCGTTCACTCGCAACAGGCTCAGAACTAAGACTCCCCATAACGACTGCCCCACAGGAGATTCTTGCCCAACCCTGTCGACCCATTCAGCCTCCTCTGCAGTGTCTACACCGACAGGGAACCAGGGTCTGCTTCACACTGGGGCCAGTGAGACATAAGGGGGAATTCATCCTAGGCACAGTGAATGGTGCTTAGACTGCACCAGCTCTTCTGCCCAAGGAGAGTTTCGCATTCAGAGCAGTGGTGTTGGGCAAACTCTACCTAATGCCATACACCGGTGCTCAGCGCCAGGCCAGCAGGCTCAGGAACACCGAATCTCCCTCTGTGTCCTGGCACAGATCCCCTTCCCTCCTCTTGGCTCTGGCCGTGAAGTGATGAGCTACTCCCCAGCAGAGGCTGGATTACCAGGCTATAGACAGATGCCAGCTGGGGAAGCGAGACAGAACCGTATATATCCTGGCACCAGCCACCTCCTCCCTTTACCCCACCCCGCAACTCACTATCAACTCGCAGCGGTAGCTCTCCTGGTCGATGTTGGCGAAGGTGGCGAGGGTGTTGAGGAACTTGATGATGCACTCTTCCTCCCGCAGCAGGGCATACTGCTGAAACGTCTGCTGGATCATCTTCCGGAACTGCCGAGGCTACGGCATTAACAGCGACAAAGCCAGAGAGTTAGCCGGCCCGTTTGGGGCTGAGAGGCCCTGTCCTGCTGGGGAAACAGACCTAACGGCCAGAAGCCGCACAGCTGGGGAGGCGTCTGCTTAGCTCACCGCTTCCCTTGCCAGCCGCACAGCGTCTCCACCAGCACACTTGCATCCTAAGCCCACCCGCCTATGTTCCCTCTAAGCTGTGCACGTGCACATCAGGTTGTGAAACCTGCGCACACAACAAAATAAAGTGCGCACAAAAAAATTCAACAGTGTTAATATTTTTATGCTACTTTAAGTAGGTAATTTCAAATAGCATGTTTCAAATAAGGTGGTGTAATTTATAAAATCGTTTCCATCACTATATCAAAATAAAATTTAGACATTGTTTGCATCATATACATTTACTTCATTGCACTTACAAATTTAACCACAATCTCTGGCATGCACACAGATTTGAACACTGGTTCCAAAAATTTGCACAAAAGAAATTTTTTGCGCACACAGCCTACAAAAAGGTAGAGGGAACATTGCCACCCACCCCTCCTATTCCTCTCTGCTGTTCTCAGTTTGGACCCCTAGCCTCAGCTGTTCCAGTCCCGTGCCCCCCAAACACACAGCTCTGCCAGCACCCCTCAACCCTGCCCTACAACCCCACCCTTATTGACCCAGAGCATCGGACAATCCAGTGCTGGCGTCTGGAGAGCCGTGCCAAGGGACCCCAAGGTTTAGCCGACCATCAGCCTGCTGCAGCCACTGCTGATCCACTCCCAGCCTGCCTCTTCCCCGGCACTGAAAGCATGAATTTCCTAGCCACGTCCAACATACCATCTAAGTCCCACTTATGCTGGTGGAGTTGGCTTAGGCCTAGCATGGGACCCAAGTTCTCCCTCTGCACAAAGACTGGATTTCTTGGAAAGAGTCCTGGCCTCCCGGATGACCCACCCACATCCTCCGCACCTTGCTCCACCAAGCCGGGCTCAGCCACCCCTCACCTTCAAATTCTCCTGCATCTGTTTGGGGAAGAACAGATCCAGCCCTACTTCCCTCCTGAAAGGTGAAAGAGACACACATGGATTAACCTTCCCACGGGGACTCTGCAAAACCGACTCCGTTCATGAGCATTGCAGTCGAGTTTATGCCATCTCTAAGACATCTACGCCGCCCACGTCCCCTAGGCCAGTGGCTTGGCTTGGTCTCTGATCAGCGGCGACTGGAGTTCAACACCATCAATTCAGTTCCCAGCTGAGGACAACCCACACTGCAGCTGGCCGAACCAGCCAGAGACTGAGCACCCCTCTCAGTGATGCCTGTAGAGCAGAACGGACTCTGGTCCTACCTACCCACTTTTATGGCTAGCCGTTATATGGATCAGGAGCATCACCACATGCCCCTAGCGCAGGGAAATCATATTCCTGGGCTGGAGGGGTCATCTCATGGCATTTTCACCTTCCTGAATTTATTGTGATCCCAGCTTCCCCCACTCTGGTTTTTCTTCCCTGAATCCAGCCAAGACTTTTTGAGGGACACACACGTTTTTCTGCAGTGCCTCAAGGGCACCCCACTCCACGATCCTGGGCAGGCTTTTGGACTAACCAAGTGGGAGCCCAAACTTCAGTGACTCCAATCCTGTCTTCACACAGAGCCTGGTGGACTTCTGCAGGGACAGGATGGGGCTCGGAAATGCATTAGGGGTGTATGGACACGGGTTGTCAGGTTCTTAAATGGTGAATCTCTGTGCTGGGATCTAGGCAGCTACCTAATTCTATAGGATATAACATACAGGAGTAAATTTTCTTGCCTCAATTAAGAGGCCACATGGGATTGGACATTGTTATTTGGGAGGACTGGGACAGGCAAGGAAACCGAGAAGAAACAGAACAAGAGGTGCCAGAACCTGGCCACTTACTCCAGGAACTCAAAGTTGGATTTCTTATCCAGGGCGTTGTGCGGCATGTCCTTATAAAACCTCCTGCAAGAAGCGCGAGATGTCAGATGTCAACACGCCAACCTCACGCGTGTGCAGCCTACAAAACGTTGGGGAGGGGGATGTGCACACGGGCTCCAAGTTCCAAGGGACCAGGTTAGCCATCAGCCCCCGGAGGCCCATTCAGCAAGCAAAATGAGAGGCACAAAATGACTGGAGAGTGGGAGTCGCTCCATGTGCCTCACATCCTGATCAATCAGGAAAGGAACCATTAAACGGACAGGACAGATAACAACCCCGGATACTGAAGTAATAAATTGCCTGTGTCATGTCGTCTTTCTGTGGTTCATTCTCAGAACGGGCACCAGCCTATCACAGTGCCTAGCTAAAGGAGTTACTCCTTGAACTCAAGTGGCAAAGGCCTGTAGTTTGGAGGAGACTGTCCAGGGTCCTCTCTCTACTGCTAACCTGTGGTGTCACACAACTTTTGAGCTCTTTATGTGCCAAACCCTACTCTGGGTCTAAAGTTGCAAACAGCCCCTGGACTAAATTCTGCTGTGATTGACCCATGTGACGGTCCCACTAAAATCACTGAGGGCTGCCCCTGTGTCACCAAGCACAATGCAATATGCTCAAGCGATGCTCCACAGAATGGGCAGGACCCAAACAATCGCAAGCTTCTGGGGCATCTGGTTCTGGATTGAGATTTTGCACCTTGAGCCAGGAAGACTACAAAGAGCAACCAAGCTGTGACTTTCGGCTCCGGCTTGCTCAGCTTGGGACTTTTGATAACTGCCAGCTGGGCCGTTCCAGTCCAGCAGAGCCGTTCTGCCTCTTCTCAGCAATCAGGCCAGATCCTAACTCATTGCAAAACTCTCATGAATTTCAAGAGGGCCTGGCCTTTCCCTTGCAGACAGCAGGCTGAGGTGCTGACTGCACAGGAGGAGTACAGAATCCTGCTAACTTTGACTCAATGGTTTGGGCTCCCCCGCTGCCAACTCAAGCATAAAAGCCACAGGCCAAAACTTCCATTGGCATAAATCAGTAAAGTCCCCACTGACTGGCAGCAGACGACTGAGCTAACTTCAGCCTGATGCCTTTCTGACTTGCAAAGGCTCATCCCCTGAGGCCTGTGTCTCATGGGGACTGATGGCACTCTAGCAGGGCAAGCAGCCACTTTGGCACTGCTCCCCACCAACTGCACAAAGCCCTGGGTGTGACAAGCAGAGGATCCTCCTGGGGTTCAATCCCTCCGGTTATTCTTAGGCCTTTTAGTTCACCCATCTTCAAAGCATCTGACAAAGTGGGATTTTTCTCCCACGAAAGCTCATGCTAAAAATAAATCTGTTAGTCTTAAAGTGCCACACGACTCCTTGGGTTTTTTTGCTGGACTAGATTAACACGGCTATCCCTTTGGAAATTGACTTTTGCATCCTGCCACACAAGTCCAGTTGGGCCTCCCAGCAGATTCAGCTGGAGCACACGCACCTCCCACAATGTTATTCTAGGAGCCAGCACCCCAGGGAACAGGGTGGTTCTCTAGCCAATATGTCAGCTGCTTCGGTTACTTCATCACCATCTTTCTCTCTTCTCCCTCCTCCCGACACTCGCTGTACAATGCAACAGCATTGGAGTCTGGCTTGATCTGTCCAATCCACTGGGTCCAAGAGGGATGGGACTTGGTCCAAAGGAGCTGTGCTCCCATCCCTAACGCCGCCTGGAACTTCTCTTCATTCCCTCTGCTGGTGGATTGCTCCAGGCACTGCCCCTACTCCCTCTTTGGTCCTGGTGACCGTGCCACTTGGGGCAAAGGGAAACACAACAGGAAAATGCTCTGCACTAAAGGGCCTCTATTGTCCAAGGTGCTCCAGCCCTGTTCCAAAGCTAAGAAGTAAGATCCCATTTTGCAGAGGGGAAAACTGAGGCACAGAGCTGGGAAATGGCTGAAAACAGCAAGCCACCGAGAGGGCCAGGATTTGCACCCAGCAATCCCTGGTTTCTAGCCCTCTGCTGTTTTAACCATTAGACAGCACTCCCTCCTAAATCTCTCTGCAGCCAGCCACAGTGGAAAGCTGGTAACTGGGGTGCAGTTTTAAGAAGTGTCTTTTTCCGAGCCTGCTGGCGGTCGTTCCCTAGCGGCTCAACACCTGCTTTGAAAGGCACTTACCTGAGTTCCAGGCAGCCCAGCTGCAGGGCCATGCCCTCGCTCACCTTGCTGGCGTAGTGTTGCATGTAATCACTCCGGAGCTGCGAGGCCAGAAAGAAAGATCAGGAACCTGTTAGGTGTCTGCCGTTCCCCACCATAACCCCAGCTTGCATCTCCCTTTTCCTGCAGCGAGGGGCTGCGGGCACAAGTGTGAACAGTGAGGGCATGTGAAGGGCAAAGAAACTTAATTCAGGAACAGGAGCTGTTAAGTCTAAAGGTAAACTATTGTGCCTGGAGATTCATAGCTGCAAACACAAGGCAGAACCTCGCCCAACAATTCCTGCCCAAGCTATAGAGGAGCTTTTAGAAAGAGCCATGCCGTAGTGACCTAAAGGCTGCATGTGCCGGAGAATCCTCTCTGTCCCTAGCAAGTTGTTCCGATGGTTAACGGCTCTCCCTGCTCAAATGGGGGCCTTGCTCTAGTCTGAATTTCTCTAGCTTCAAAGCATCCATCCCTTGGATCTCATTCCACCTCGGGACCATAGAGCAATCCTTGAAGCGCACTTCTTCCGAGGCATCCGTGGCGTGCAGTCCCCTGCTCTATACAACGCTGGCCAAACGCACCTGCCGCAGAGGCTGACAGAAAGCGCTGGGCACCCGCACTTCCCATGGACGTCTCTGGAATTGGTGATGCTCATATTTTTAAATCAGGCCTCAGCGTGGGGCCAGTGACAGTGTAACAAAGAGGGGAAAAAAAAACAGGGGCTGTGTAACTCCAGGTGGGTGGGGATGGCAGGCCAAACTCAGCACTGGTCAGGAGGGCACAGTGCCACAGAGGCCAGAGGAGTCCTGCCCACTTACTCCAGCAGCAGACTAGCCCCAGAAAGCATACAGCAAATACTCTCACCTGCTGATAGAAGTACAGTAAGGTGGTTCTGTCCTCTTTGAAGCTCTCCATGTAGTCCTCAGGGAGGTAGCGGATTTGGAGGTCATACCTTGAAGAAAACAAGAAACCAGTGATAACTTTTCATTCAGCCCTGGTTAGTCCCCAGCCCAGCTCTAGCAGTGCCCCTTGCTTCAGCCGCTGGTCCCATTCTGCAGTGTAGAGACTAAGCCAGGCCTGGACAAATCTATGTTTCTGGTCACCATGGTGGTCAGTTTTAGTAGCCCATCACCTAGCGCCACTACCAAAACGTAATGGAGGAGCACCCGCTGGCGACCAAAGTAAAATTGCTGATGCCTAGCCAGGAGTCAATTTTGTCCACCCCTGGACTCAGCCGAGCATCCCCAGACCCAGACAGCACAGATCTGTGCAGCCCCCGACCGTCCGCCCGCTATGGCCATCTCTCGCACAGCAGCCTCTCCCGGGTGCGTCTGCACTTTACATGGGAGGGCTGGGTGTGATGGAGCACGACAGCCAGTTATAAATTGAAGCTCAGGTGTCCCCTTCGTACCTCCACTCAGCCTCCAGGTGCAGGCACTCGTACTTGTCCTGCACCTCGCCCACCGTCAGGTCTGGATGCAACCAGTGGATCTCGTCTGACTTCACGTGCTTGAGGCGCAGGCCGTAGCACTGGGCCAGCTGGATGTTGGGTCCGATCCTCCCGCTCACTAGGATAGAGTTGATGACCTCCTGCGGTGTGGGGGTGAATGGAGGGGAAGTGAGAGCAAAGCAGCGCCTGCCCCCAAAGCATCAGCCCGTCACCCCTGCTCTGGAGCCAGGCTCTGACAACACATGCGATAACTCGGCTCAACCTTGGCAGCGTCTCAGGCCAGACCAGGGAACCTAGCAGTGCTCTACCAAAACATGCCAAAAGCCAAGAAAAAAACACCATTGTCATTTTCACTGTTGCCGCCAGAGGGGGCCGTGATACAGCTCCCAATGCGGCTACTGGCTACAGCCCCCATGGCCACCAGACACAGGGTCTGGGGGGACAGGCAGCTGGCTACTCTTGTCAGGGGTTACAAAGCAGGAGTGCGATAATGGGCTATACTTTTAACTAAATACAACAAGCCTGATGGTTAGCAGCTGGCCATGGGCTTAGCTCCGGAGGATCTAGCCTAGCACCAGAAAATGTGGCCCAGGGAGAAGAGGTTAAGGAGTTAATTTATTTCAAATGCAGCTGTTTTTGCTGTTAAAACTCTGAATCTGCCCCTCAAACTGAGATAAGAAGAACATGAGTGTTTGCAAAATCTTTGCTTAGTGAAGCAATTTTCTTTGGGGGCAACAATTTATAAGAAAGAAAGAAAGAAAGAAAGAAAGAAAGAAAGAAAGAAAGTGAGCGGTTGGTAAGGTTTGCAAGTTGCCAAGTTGTTTGCACAGTTGGCTGCATGCCATACTAGCTTGTTTAGGTACAGTCAGGCTATAAATTTTGCTCTTCAGGGTTATACTGAAGACATCTTTTGTTTCTATTTTATCACTCAAACCTTGGAAAATCAGCAGAAATCATTTTGCCCCAAAATGAGACCTTTTCCATGTTTTCTTTCCCCTGCTTGGCTTAAGGCACTGTGGGGCCAGATCCACAGCTCCTATCAACCAGGAATACTTTGTGGACTTCAGTGGACCTCTACCAGTTGAGATCCTCTGAATAACTCTGTGAATGCCACCTGCCCAGCCCACCCCGTTCATCACATCTGCAGCCTGAAGGCATGACCTTCCCCCTGGAAAACTGAGCTGCCTGCACTATATCCAAGATGTTACCAGCTTGGCACTTCTGGCATCTTTGGACTCCTTCCTAGCTGCCCAGCTTGAGGCTGAAAACCAACAGGAATGCACACAGCTGGAAGGACTAGGACCAGAAATGCTTCCTGGCCCCACAGGTTTCTGGCCTCTGCCAGTAGATTTAGGGATTCAGCCCAGACAGACAACAGAAGCCTTGACCACTCATTGTCTTTAAAGATTCCCTAATGCCGTTCTGCAAGAGGAGCATTAACCTAGCTGCCTTGGCTAGATTGCAGTTTGGATAATTACGTTCCACCTAATTAATCCCTGCCCCAACCCGCTTTGGTACGGTGACGTTCTTCACCATCCACTGTGTCGTCCCTGTGTCCTGTTAGCTGCCACGTTCTGCCCCAGAGATGGCGGCATGGCAGTGCTGGGTGAAACAATCGCCAGGGGCTTTATGCAGTTTGACAATCCTTTTGGCAATCGTTTGGAGATGGAAGGCAGGTTATGAGCCAAATTAATCCCTGCTGTAATGGGACTCATGTCAATGGAGGTATGCCTGAGAGGAGTCTGAGGGGTTATATCAACATGTTGGTAAATGATCCCCAGGGCTTTTTGGAGTATCAGCTGCAATTCACAGTTTCCTATCTTTGTAGTGTCCATTTGTCTCCAAAACTCTAACAATCTTGTTAGGTTTGGAGCCACCGATTGGACCCTTCCACCTTCATTACACCTCAGCGGCCTTTTTCCTTTCCATGATGCCTTCCAGTTTTGCAGGTGAGTTCAGTTCTCTTGAAAGGGAAAGGAAAACGTGCAGCTCCCTTGAGCCAGGAGGTGAAGGGGTGCGTTCCCCACACTGGTCCAGAGGGCGTTAGACCCTACCAGCCAAGTACGCAGGGAGCAGGAGAGAAATTTAAGCGGTGAAGGAGCCACTAATCAAAAGGATGGGCCTTTGGAAAGCCCAGGAGCTGAGTGCAAACAGGGGGCATCAGGAAAGGAGACGGGGAGAAGAGAAGTGTGTTGCAAATAGAGGCTAGTCCAGTTATTGAAAAGAGGTTGGTATCTCATGGAGGATGGAGCCAGGAGGCTAGCAAACCCAGGGAAGCCTGGAAAAAGCAGCAAGAGATGAGGTATGGCAGGCCTTGACTGCTAACAGGAACCCGGAGTAGAAGACAGGCCCAGGTTCCCCTGCCAGCATTGAGGACGTGCCATAGACCAGACAAACAAATGTGGACCGTGTGGGACTATTTGTTCCGGGAAGACATTATTACACACGAATGTACCCCAGCAGGGGAACCACTTAGGGACTTGGCTGGAGGGCTGAGTCATGAAGGGGAAGCTGCAGTTCCTGGAACTCGCTGTGGGTGAAAAAAGACAGGTAGGGCCCTGCTAGAGGAGGGCAGCCCTGGGCAAAGCTCTCCTCCAGGATGGCCAGGTGCAGGTACCACTAATGGGGAGTGGACTTCATGACACAGATGTACCTAGAGACCTACGCCTGGATCAGGGAGTCATTGTGCTAGGAGATATAACGGCTACCTTCACACACGGGGGGTTATTTCGATACAAGTTGTTTCGAAACAACTTGTATCGAAATAAGGCATTACTGTATTTCGAAATAAGTTAATTCGAATTAACAGTTTGTTAATTCGAATTAAGGAAAAAAGCTCAAAGCGAAATAGCAGGTTCAGACAACAGCTATTTTGAAACGAGTCACTGTTGTTTCGAAACAACATGTTCGGATGGCATTGTTTCAAAACAATCATTTCAAAACAACGTTGTTTCGACCCCACATGGGGTTTATGTTGTTTCGAAACAACGGTGCGTCGTGTGAACATGGCCTTTCTTATTTCGAAACAACCTCTGTTGTTTCAAAATAAGACTGCTGTGTGAACACACCCTATGTACAGGCAGCCCGTAAAGAGACCTGAAAGATTGTAATCCATTTAAGGTGGGAGAAAGGAAGCCTTATCTGATGTATACAGATGAGGAACTGAGGCAGAGAGAGACAATGTGATGTACGTACAGAACACAAGAATGGCCACGGTGGCTCAGAACAATGATCCATCTAGCCCAGCATCCTACCCAGTGCCAGGTTACGGCAGAGCAGATGAGCCTGTAAGTCCCTGGTATCTCCAGGAATCAAACTGAAATCCCAAGTCTCACACAGTGCCACAGCCCAGCTTGCTTCTCCAAGTGTTGAGCCAACAAAGGGCCGTCAGAATGAGCAACTCGGTCCTCCTCCAACTGCTCTGCTCCCGAGCCTTTATCCAAGAGGTAAGAGGTCTCGGGAGCTTTTACCAACCTGTGAGATAGCTAGTTCGTCCCAAGGCAGGCCACCCACCATGAGAAAATGCACAGGCTGAAGATCAACCCCATCCTGTAGATGCTCAGTGGAGGGGAAAGGTTTTGGAGGGGAACCACTGGGTGAATATTCTTCAAGAGATACAAGTGGTGGCAAATCTGAATTTCCCTGGAGGGGCCAAGCTGAGGAGAGAAGAATAAATCTGCAGAGGTCTTGCCACTAAAGTGGGGATGAGCTCACCTGGAGAATTGCTTTAGTAAGGCTTTTGATAGTCTCACATGCCCTCATAAACAAACAGCCTAGACAAAACTACTCTAAGCTGCCCAGCTAGCTGGAAAACCATACGCAGACTCAAAGATCAGAAGGGACCAATATGATCATCTTGCCTGACCTCCCACACAACACAGGCCACAGAACCTCGCCCACACACTCCTGTAAAAAACCTCTAACGTATGACTAAGAAAGTATTTGTCAATGGTTCACCATCAAGTTGAGTGACCATACCAATGGAATCCCCCAGGGATCTGGCCTGTGTCCATTTCCTCATATCCTCATAAATGATTTATAGACTGGCACGGAGAACACACACAAAAAGTTTGCAGCTAATACCAAGCTGGGAAGGGTTACAAGTACTTTGGAAGCCAGGTTTAGAACTCAAAATGATCTTTATAAATTGGAGAAAGAGTCTGAATTGAATAGGGTTCAATTCCCAGAGGGTTGGACTCGATGATCTCATGAGGTCCCTTCCAGCCCTATGATTTGATTTGATTTGACACCAAGGAAGAAATGCAGTAAGGACAACTGCAAAGTACTGTCCTCAGGAAAGAATAACCAACTGCAGACATCCAAAATGGGGTGTGCTCCCTAGGAAGGAATGCCGTACAAAAGGATCCAGGGGTCATAATGGATCACAAACCAAATAAGAATCGACGATGAAATATTGTTGCAAAAACACACCATTCTGGGATGTATTAACAGGAGCAGAGTAAGTGAAACACGAAGTAATTCTTCTGCTCTATTCCATCCTGATTAGGCCTCAGATGGAGTACTGTGTCCAGTTCTGGGCACTTCATTTCAGGAAAGATGTGGATAAATTGGAGAAAGTCCACAGAAGAGCAACAAAAAATATTTAATGATTTAACACAATCTAGAAAGAAAGATTAAAAAACCGGATTTGTTCAGCCTGGAGAAGAGAAGACTTAGGGGAGAGGCAGGGGTTAAAGTGGGCCAGAATGGCCCAGAACGCCATTCCGGGGCCCACTATTTTTAGGGGCTCAGCATTTCAGGCCCCCTAAAAATAGAAAATGGTGCCAGACCGCTGCGTTCTGGGACCCACGATTGAAAAATAGGAGGCCCTGGAACGCAGCGTTCCAGTTCCATTTTCTATTTTAGGGGCCCAAACGCTGCACCCCTAAAAATAGCAGGCCCCCAAATGGTCTTCCTCTGCATTCCAGGAAGCAGGGGAGGGGCAGGCACATGCACAGGCTGCCCAGTTTCCTGGCCCAGCATGCTCCTAATGAGTGCTGAGGTGCCCGGCTTGTGCTGGGGGGCGGGTATTAGGGGTGCATGAGCTGGGGGCAAGTATTGGGGGCAGGGGGTGGATTTTGGGGACAGTGGAATGGATATTGGGGGAAAGGCTGGGGTGGGGCAGGAGCCAGGGTGGGAGGAAGGCATTTGAGGGGCAGGAGTTGGGGTGTGGGAGGAGGGCCCACCCATGCAGGAAGGGGGGCCCACCAAATTATACTTTAACCCCTGGAAGAGGTGATAACCATCTCAACATACATAAAAGGTTGTTATGCAGGGGAGGGTGACAAATTTGGTCTCCTTAGCCACTGATGAGAGGCCAAGAAGAAATAGGCTTAAATTGCAGCAAGGGGGATTTAGGATGGACATTAGGAAAAC
This sequence comes from Podocnemis expansa, assembly GCA_007922195.1. Taxonomy (NCBI): domain Eukaryota; kingdom Metazoa; phylum Chordata; order Testudines; family Podocnemididae; genus Podocnemis; species Podocnemis expansa. The sequence goes on from ML682105.1 coordinate 669,535, forward strand.
TTCCTTAACTGTTTGTGTAGCTAAGCACTGGAACAAATTGTCTTGGGAGTTTGTTTTTTAAAAACAGTTTAGACACACACTGGTCAGGGACGGTCTAGATCAATGGTTTTCAAACTTTTTTCCTCAGGACCCAGTTGAAAAAAATCATCTATGCGACCCGACAACTACATCCTTCAGCAATGCATTCCAGTCTTTCAGCAGCAATGGCACTGCGACACAGTACCTGGGGGTCAGGGCCAGGTCCGAACCCATGGTTTGAAAACCACTGGTCTACATAATATTTAGTCGTGTCTCAGTGAGGGGGACTGGACTAGATGACCTGTTGAGATCCCTTCCAGTTCTCCAGCAATAATATCGACCTCTTGGAGCTGGATTGAGAGGCTAAGGGGGGAGCTGGCTCTTTGGAGGCACCTTCCCTCGGGAAACCTCCAAAATTCACCCATGAGGACGGGTGAGTGCAGAGGCCAGCTCTGCTACTGAAACGGAGTCAGCCCATTTCTGGGAGGTTTTCAGCTGTCTTCTGGCATTGTAGCCGAGTCCTGGCAGCAGTGGCTTGAATTCAAAGCTGCCCCGTAGCCCCAGTGCCTGGAGCATTGCACGAGAAAATGTTTGCAAGGGGGCCCAGGTGCAGCCGCAGCGCCTTCTGGGGACTCATTCCACAGTGGCTGGGTCCCCTCCCGGAAGCAGCACATCCTGGGTTTCCCAAGGTCTCTGGCACACCTTCTCTGCATTCACACAGGCATTAAACCACTTCAAACCAAACCTGCTCTCCCTTAGAAGCTTATTTAAGGCCGTTCAGGTTTAACCGGTTCTTAGACCACTTGCGGCACTCACAGGGTGGATGAAAACTGTTCTACAGGCCGCCAGAGGCTCTTTCCGTGGCTTGGTTTCTGAGCAGAGGGAAGGGCTGATGGAGAAAGTCAAATGAGGGTGGCAAGCGCATCAAAGGGCTTCCCCCCCACCTCGGTGCAGCACACCTCCTCTCCCCCACGGTGTGTTCCCTGGCTTCCCAGCCCATGCTCGGCCCCCTGGGAAAGCTGACTAACAGGTAAGAAAATGAGTCAAAGCGGGATCACACTCAGTCTCTCCTCCTTAAAGAAGAGATGCAATCAAGGAGAAGGCAGAGCGTCAAAGGACATTATTGACAAAGAGAGCACTGGGGGGCCAGGATCCCACCCCAGCAGTGATCCTCATGCAATGTATTTTTCACATGAGCTTTCATGGGAGAAAATCCCACTTCATCAGATGCTTCACCCATCTTCGATATGAATCTGTTAGTCTTTAAGTGCCACACGACTCCTTGGGTTTTTTTTTTTGCGGGACTAGACTAACACGGCTATCCCTTTGGAAATTTACCTCATGCAATCTGCCTGCCTTCTCTCTGTTCCCCCAAGGGACCACATCCCCCCTCTTTAAACTACCGAGTCCAGGCAACCTTGCCTCTTTCATAAATTCCTCACCGTCTTCATCGAGCCGCACCCTCATTTCCTGGCATCCCCTGCACCACGTCACGAGCTCCTGTGTGACAGGTGGGGAAGTCGCTGGCTGGTACAGCAAGGAGAAGAACTCGCATCTCTCTGCTTGCAGACCAGTGCCTTCAATGCAAGGGCTGCCATCCTCTAGCCCTACAACCTCCCTCTCTGTGCATCGGCCTTCTCCACAGCTCCAGCCATCGGACGCAGCCCCTTATATCTGCTGGCCTCTGCCTATCTTTTCCAAGCTCTGCCAAAACCACCCTCCTCCCTTTGGCTCAGGAGTCTCAAAGGATCAGGCTCTGGCACAAGGAAGCACAATTAATTAGGGCTAGAAGGAGCCCTTAGGTCAATCCCAACACACCTAGGACCATGGACGTGGATTTATTCGGTGCTAGAAATGCAGGTAACCCTGTACTGGAGTATAATGTTCTGCAGCCCAACAGAGCTCACGATCTAACTTGGAGAAACACAACCCAAGGGAAAAGGTGCAGAGTCGAAAGCAGCCGAAGGCGTCTGCAACAAGGGCTGGAGAAGGAGCGGTAGGGACCACTTCCCCTTTATTGAGTGCTTTGCCCTGCAACCTCCTCAAACCTATTCTGCAAACTGCCTGCAAAGGCGACAACCCACAACAAAAAGCCTGGTCCTGAAAGGCGCGGAGCGTCTCCTGCTCTCACGGCAGCCGGGGAGGAACAAAGGGAGCTCCACACCCAGAAGGAGCTGACCCATGGCTCATTTCACCTTGCACCACCAAGAAGAAACCACTAACGTGCCTAGAAGACGTTAGTCATTTTGCAACTGTGGCATGACAGCAGAAAGTAAGTCCTGTGTGGAAAGTCAGCTTTGAGGCCACCACTCTGGCGTAAGATTTTTATTCTTAGCAGAGGTGATAAAATAGTTACAATCCCCACCTCATTCCCTCCCCAGATGCTTGAATATTTTTGCAAATAATTCACTTTCTTGGGTCTCGTGGGGTCATGGGATTCAGCATTTGTTAGCACTCTGATCACCATGCCCAGGCACTAGTGGAAATGCCTGCAAGTCCCTAGAGGGCCACAATGTTTAACACGTTCACAGATTGATGGCCAAATCTCCTCCATTCACCTCCTCTTCTACAGGCCCCGGCTATAAATCTTCCATTGTCTAATCAGGGAGAGGAAACCAGTATCAGGTGACTCAGATGGCCAATCACACAACACAATAAGAAAACAGAAAGTAATCCTGGCGCAAAATTCAATTCTGTGCAAAAGGGGTCGGCACAAGGACAGAGGAATCAATCAAAGGGGCCTTTGGTGACGTCTCAGCCTTAAATGGCCCATTGTGCTTGGCTCAGATCCAGCCTCTGGAGACTGAGCTCTGATTGGGTACGTCTACACTGTGTGTTTACGTCGACTTAAGGGTCCTTAAGTTGACTTAAACAAAGCTCTGTCTACATTGCAGGGCAATAAAGTCAACTTTAGCATCAGGTAAAGTCGACTTTATTACTTCCGCTTATAAAATCGACTTTACACTTATATTAAGTCGACTTAAGGCAATGTGGAGATACTAAGTCGACTTTATAAAGTCAACAATGCAGGGGGGCCATTAAGTCGACTTCATAAAGTCGAATTAATGTAGTGTAGCTTTACTAAGTCGATTTAATAGGTCTACTTAAAGTCAACTTTTAGTAGACTTTATTAAGTTGACTTAATAAAGTCGACTTTACTTTTATAGTGTAGACATACCCATTCAGGTTTGAGCCCAAGTCCCCTCTGTGTCCACACACAAAGCAGAAAACACTCAGGACCCAGTTTCCCCAGCCTATGCTCATGGGGGCGGTCCTTCCAACAACATGCTTGATTCAACACATCGGGCTGCTCTCTGCCTTGTTATGCATATCCCCTGCCCCTCTCCCAGGTCCAGTGTGAGATGAAGAAACTGGTGACATTTTTCACTGCTGAAGCACCCTTTTCAAAAAGCTCCCGTGTCTTTGCTTCAGATAGGATGCTGGAGTCAAGCGCTCATGAGACAGGTGCCTGTTCAGAGAAGTGACCTGGACATCAGGCACCCTGGATCCCACCCCAGGAGCTAGCAGGCAGCTTGGCTGGTGGATAGAGGACACTGAAGGTTGGGACACCTAAGGGGTAACCACACCTTGGTGTCTTGTAGTTAAAGCACAAGACCATGCATCAGGCCACCTGGGGTCCTGAGACAGCTCCATTAATCTCTTGTGGGCAAGCCATATCACCTCTTTGTCTAGCCACGGCCAGCCCTGGATAATATCTTTTTCCTGTCACACCAAAGCGTCTCTGCCCTTTCCTGTTAGATGAGGACCTCGCGAGAGCGAGCAGCAGCTGGGCCATCTCTAGACAAGACAGTGGAGATCTGTGGCCCTGGGGCAGACCCTGATGGTGTCCCCTGGAAAAAGGGGCTGGAAAAGCACATTGCAGCATCTCAGCTAAGCTGGGGGTGTTTCCTCAGCACTTTCTGAACTTCATGGGCAACCATTTCTGTTCTAAGACCAAGTCAGTAGCCCAGACCTTATCTACAACAAGGCCAGGACGCAATTTTCTCCAGATACCGTGTGTCCAGGCTGCCACCTCCAGTGCACCCCCTCATAGCCAGGGATGGCTCTATAGCAGCTCTGCCTCATTTTCCCTTCCAGCCTTTCATCTCCTCAGTGCAGGACCAGGGGGTGCTAACTCAGATCAGCTGAAGCCTCAGCTTTTCTTCTCCTCCCTGGCCTGGGGGTGGGCAGAGGCGGCTTCCTTCCCCGTTGATGTCTCCCCTCTTGTAGGGTCTGGGGCTTTGCTTTTTAGCTAAGCTTGGGCCTTGTTCTTGGGTGAAGCAGCAGCGACTGTCTTAGGAGAGACAGCAGCCATAAGCTAAGTAGCATGTGGTCACATCTCCACGTTCCTGAAGTTACACTGGGACAATGCAATATTGGGCTCTTACGAAGATGCTGCTCTCTGAATAGGACCTACGGACACCAGACAAAGGAACAGATCTTACGATGTTTACAGAAAATTTTGTTTGACAACATTCATTCTGGCAAGAATCCACTTATCAACAGTTGTGGTTGTTAGAGCTACAGCTATCATTGCCTTTACAATCCCACTTCTCTCCTGTTTATCTGAATGACTTCTGTCTGTTTATCTGTTTATCTGAATGACTTCTTTGATTGTTTTGCAACTAAGTGTGAAATATTGAAACCAGTTAGATGGTCAAATCCATTATGATTGGTCAAAGAATTATTGTGCCATTTGATTGGTTAAGCAAGCTAAGCAGAATTCGTATTTTAAATATAAAGATTGGGGTCCAGAAGGAAGTTCTTTGGAATCTAATTCAAGGACACAACAGTCTAAGATCAGAGCTGCCCGACCCCACCACCCAAAGGGGCTGAACCCCAGCAGCTCCCATGAGCTTCAAAATGATGGACGAGAACTCAGCCACTGAAAAATCAGCCCCCACATGCCAGCCCTATCTTCTACCAGCACCGCCTTGTTGCGCTATGTTAACCAGCACAACAGAACGAATTGACCTAATAGCCACAGGGTTCACCAGCCTCTGCAAGGACATTTACGCTGCAATGGAGATGTTCCTTGGCAGGTCTCTAAGCCCTCAGCCTGGCAGCTCTGCCATGATCACCCATCTCTGTACCCAGAAACAGCCATGTTTCCACACTCGGAGCCAGATGAGCATCTCGGCTGCATCCCTGGCCGGCAGCAGCAAATGATGCCGGGCAGTAATGTTTCCAGCCAAAGGGCATGTCTACAGCATGGAAAGCAAGGACACAGACTGGTTTGAGGCACAAGAAGTGCAATGGCCTTGGCATTCCCTAGAAGGCCTACACCGTTCACCCTGGCGTGAGCGCTCTCCACTACCCTTAGGGGAAGTCATGCGCAGAACAGCCCTGAAAAGCCCAGTCACATCTCTGTGATTCACTCTGAGTCCTGCACAGAACCACGCATAAAACCACGAGCAAGGAGCAAGCTTGGCTCCTGGTTGCTCACCCCAGATTTCCCTTGTGGGCCATGCCATAAGCTGGAGTCTCTCTGGGGCCAGCCGTTGGGGAGCCGACTTAGAAGCCAGTCGAGTGAAGAGACCATTGGTCACACCCCACCCTACTCCAGGCTCCACCACCGTGGGATATAGCACGTGCTGCATGAGCCTATTGCTCTGTAGTGGCTGACCTCGGCCCACAGCGAGTTGCTTCTTTAAACCGAGTGGCTGAAGCCATAGCTTTGGGACTAAAGGTCTCAGGTTCAATTCTCATTGCCAGTAGGGAAGCAGCTACCACATGGTACAGACGGTAGCAACAGTGTGGTGTCCCTCACAGTGCATGACAGACTGTATGCAGTCCACACTTGAGGAAACCCAGACCAGACTCTTCCCACCTCACTGACCTCAATCTCCATCACCACACTGCATCCCACCCCACTGAGCCAGATCTCCATCACCAAGTTGCATCCCAGTGAGCCAGGTCTCCATCTCCACCTTGCATCCCAGCCCCTGACCCAGATCTCCATCACCACATTGCATCTCACCCCCAACCAAGATCTCTCTCGCCACGCTGTACCCAATCCCACTGAACAGGATCTCCCTTGCCACACCACATCCAACCCCGCTTACCCGGATCTCTGTCAGGACGGAGCATTTCACCAGCTTGAAGTTCTTCCCCATGTTGGAGCTGTTGCTGTGGAAACACACTTTGAGGATCCTCTCTTCCTCCTTCTCCATGTCGATGTGCAGTGACAGCATGGAGGGGTCCAGTGTCCTGCCCAGACTCCGAAGCGAGGTCCCCCGCAGCCGGTTGAGCGTCTCCGGGATTCCTGACATCTTGAGTGGCACGGAGTTACTAAGAGCACAGAATCATTTTCCTGCAGGGAGAGAGATGGTCGTGGATGAAAGAAGGAAGAACAGCCCTGGCACGGGGTGCTTAACCAGCTGCTGCACGGCTGCAGCTGAACACCAGGCAGATGGGATGATAAAGCAGCTGGGTGCTCGGCCATCGCCCCAAGGGCCAGAAGCACCCCCATCCGTCGCTGGAGGCATCCTGCTCCTGTGCCATGTTCACCTGTGGGAACTGGGATCCAGCAGGGCTGTGCTCCAGCCCAACGAGGGCCCTGGGAAGTGAAGGAGCAAGACTGCAACTCCACCCCACGCTGGGAGCCTGGGGCGCTGGCATGGGGAAGCCGGCCCAGAATGGAAATAGGCGCATGCTCCAGAGGGGCCGGTTGGGGCTTGCGGGCATGACGTGGGCTCACTCAGCAGGCCTGGCATTGCAAGATGCTGCCACCCTCCGTAGCTCAGGGATGCTGAAGCTCCCCAGCCTGGCCTGTGGGAGGTCCCAGCTCCCTGGCCCAATGCACAGCACAAGGCTGTTATGCCCCAGGGCTGCAAACGGGAACGGAGCCTAACTGCAACCCCTGGGCCTCCTCCTTCACACTCCAGCCCCTGGTAATACATCCCATCTCCCCCCAGCCTTCTGATCTGTGCATTACTTTCAGTCTTGTACCTGCACACCCACCTAGCTGCCCTGCCCTCTCCTCCTGCTCCCTGCCATATCCTTCCAGTGCTGAGCCTCTGTGAGCCTCCAAACCTCGATCCCATTGTCCCTCGCCCCGGGTCTTAGTCCAAAAGGGACCAATGGGGGCTTTGGAGTTTTGATTTTATGCGGAAGGATAAAATGATACATTTCCCCACCTTCATCAGCAACCCTACAATAAACAAGCCAATGGGCACAGACTGGCATTCCCACGCAACCCTACAATAACAACACAGTGTGTACAGCTGGGCACTCACAGACAGCTCAGAAGCAGAGCCCTTCAGATCCCCAGCTACCCACTTTGTATGCACGGACTATGTGCAGATCAGCCACACATATAAATTTTGCATCTAGAAACCCGCAAATCCACAGATCTCCACAATATTTGTGGATCGCAGATCAGATGTGGATACAAATTTCACACCTAGAGCCTTACAAATCCATGGCAAATCCATGGAGTTCAGCTCGGAAGCGGAAAATTTTGTATCCACACAGGGCTCTATTCATAAGGAATCTTGCAACAACAAAGCATCGTGCACCGTCGCCCCTTTGTCAGCAGCCCTACAATAACAAACCAGTGGGCACTGTGTAGAGGTATGTACCATTTTCTAGGTCAGATAATCTATAGCTCATGAATGCATCAGTAGGGACCAGGCTAACATGAGTGAGTGGTTTCAAACCCAAGCACTCTCCTTTCTTTGAAGAGCATTATCTGCATCAGTCGCTGCTTTGCCCATTCACAGGATTCACAAGCTGGCCCTGAATGAGATTTTTCCCCTGAACAAAATCTTTTCAGTTCTCTTTTCTAACAAACCCCTACAATGCAAAAGTCAGTTGTGAGTCACAGCTGCCTTGGTTTCTTATGACTGATCCCAGCAGAATCAGGAAGGACACAGATGAACAGTCTCTTTCATCTCAAAATGATTCACCAACTATGCCACTGAGATGCAGCCACCTCTGGGGCAGAGGGCAGTAGCTAACTGGCACACAACAGCACAAGGGAGATGTTTTCTCATAGCACCTGGAGGAAATATTTTCGTGAAGTCACAGAAAGGCAGGGCTGCAAGGTTGTCCTGTGCACTGAGGCAGGACCCTGTCAACCTAGACCATCCCTGGCAGGGGTTTGTCCTACCCATTCTGAAAAACCTGCAATGGTGTGAACTCCACAACCTCCCTTGAAAGCCTGTCCCAGATCTTAACCACCCTTTGAATTAGAAAGCGTTTTCCTGCTATCTAACCTAAATCTCACTTCTGCAGACTGAGCCCATTATTTCTTGTCCTGCCTTCAGAGACCATCTTCTTTAGAGCAGCCCTTGCCATATTTGAAGACTGTTATCCATCATCTTTTCTCAAGTCTAAACATGCCCAGTTTTATTTAACCTTTCCTTGTAGGTCACGTTTGCTAACCTTTTGCTCATTTTTGTGGCTGCCCTCTGGACTCTCTCCAAATTGTCCTCTTTCTTAAAATGTCACACATTGCAAAATACTCTGGCTGAGGCCTCACCAGTGCTGAGCAGAGCCAGATGGTTATCACCTGGGTGATACACAAAAACTCCTGTTAATACACCCCCAAACGATATAGCCTTTTCCGCAACCGTATCACACTGTTTGTGACCCACTACAACCCCCAGACCCTTTTCAGCAGCCAATTATTGCCTGTTTTGTAATGGTGCCTTTGATGTTTTCTTTTTTACCCCTTAGTGTTCATCTTCATTCCTGACTTCAGACCAATTTTTCAGTGTCAAGTTCATTTTGGACACTATTCCTGTCCTCCAAAGCATCAATCACCCTTCCCAGCGTATGTCATCCAGCTGTTTTAATGAACATACACTCCACTCCGTTATCCAGGTCATTAATGAAAATATTGACCAGTATCAGACCTAAGATGGAGCCTTGGCAGGACACCACTTGATACACCCTTCAGGTTTGACTGCCAGCTATCGATAACAACACTGAGTCCAGTCTTCCAACCAGTTGTGCACCCACCTAGCAATAATTTCATCTAGATCATATTTCTTTCATTTGTTCATAAGAACATCATGAATGGTTGTCAAAAGCCCTTTTCAAGGTATGTCTTGTCTACCTCTGCCCCCTGGCCACCAGGCTAGTCAAGTCCAGCAGAAAAGCAACGGAGACCAAGTGACCCTACAACAATCAAATCACAATGACCCGAAGCACGCGGCAGTATAGGACACTTGCCCTCCAGCTGTATACGCTCAGTCTCTGGGGCAGCCAGCCCAGTACCCTTCACCAGCACCAAGGGCCGATGACAACTGATCGCCTCTCACTTGTCCTTAGCAGATGTCTCTGCCAGAAACATAAATCACCACTTCCCACAACAAGGCAGTTGAAGATCAGTCAGTCTAGGGAAAGACCTGCTTACAGCAGAACAAGTTGTTGACAGGCAACTTTCTTTCCGGTGCACAGCAGAGAGAGGGCTCTGAGCAGACTTGGATTCCTGCTAAAGCGGGTTATTTGTAGAGCCCTGCAAATCTATGAATATCTGCATTATAGCCACAGATATGCACATCCGCAGATACGATGTGGATGTCTGCAGACATTTCTTGTGGATGCAGATCGGATACAGGTCTACATATTTTTATCTGCACAGAGCTAGAACCCTGCAAATATGCAGATATTTGCATTATATCTGCATCTGCAGGTACAACGCAGATATCCCTGGGCCATTTCTTGCAGACACAAATCGGACGAGGAGCCACATATTTGCATCTGCCCAGGGCTCTAGTTATTTGGGGACCTATATTGTATTATTCTAAGCACACCACAGCACATGAGACTTCTGAGTTATGAGGTGGCCAAGTGCTCTGCCTGGCTCACCACTTGCATTGCTGATACTATAAAATCTGCAGGTATGCACCTCTGTCCACAGAAACCACACCTCATAAAGCAGGTCTGGCTGGCCCGTAGCACAGCAGTGGGGTGCACGGAAAAAGAAGCAAGGCACAGCCTTGGACTCTCCAATATTAAATTCCATCCTATCTCTATTGCTCCTGTTTACAAGTTCATCCTGATCTTTCTGTATGGTATCCTGATTCTTCTTTGTGTTGGCAACACCTCCCAGCTTGGTGCCATCCACAAATTTCATTAGCACATCCCACTTTTTGTGCCAAGGTCAGTAATGAAAGACCGGTCCCAAGATCGACCAGGAGGAACTCCAGTAGTAGCCTCCCTCTAGCGTGACAGTTCACCCTTCAGTCGGACCCACTTTAACCAGATCCTTAGCCACCTTTAATGCTCTTATTAATTCCCAGCTTTTCCAATTCCAATTTTCCATGTGGAACGGTATCAAATACCTTACTGAAATCTAAGTAAATTAGATCCACTACATTCCCTTTGTCTAAAAAATAGGTTGTCTTCTCAAAAAAGGAGATCAGGTTGGTCTGGCACAATCTACTTTTGTAAAGCCGTGTTGTATTTTATCCCAGTTACTGTTAACCTTGAAGGCCTGAACTACTTCCTTTTCAAAATTTTTTCTAAGACCTTGCAGACCGCTGAGGTCAAACTAACAGGCCTGTGGTCACCCAGCTTATTTATTATGGGTACTGAACGAATCAGGGTGTGCTGAGCATTGAATGGACACTGTCCCCGTGCCAGCTGAAGAAAAAGGACATCCAAAGAGCTGGAAGAGTAAGATAACCAAAGAGGGGTTCTCCAGAGATACAATGGCAATTTCTTTCTAACTATTCAAACCCCATGCCAGCCAGCGCCATCAGGCATTATTAAGAAAGCCGGGGATACCGAGGGGAGGTTTAAAGGAAGAATGGGGATCCAAGGGTTGAGAGGTGACCTGGCAAGGGGAGACTGGGCAGTATGTGGAGAAGCAGAAAAAGGTGTTAAAGAAAACCAAAGGCAGCGAGTGACCAGCTGGGCTTGCAGGGGTGTACGGATCCATGAGGCCAGCAAGGAGCTGCCATTTGGCCAGGAAGATGAGAACCAAAGGAAGCGGGGATGCACTTGTCGTGGAGCAAGCCAGCAGGGTCATGCAATGTGAAGTGCTTAGCGATGGGAGAAGGAGAAGAGGCCCAGGGGTATGATCTAGGCCTGGCTGAGGGGGAGATAATGGAGAAGGATAGTCCGAAGCAACACGCCCGGGGGGACAGTGAGAGAGCAGCATTTAGGGCACAACGAGACAGGCAGGAGAGCTGGCCCAGTGGCCAAGGTGAGGGGAAGAGATGGATGGTGACCTGGAATCAGCGGCAGAGCCCCGGCATAAGAGAAAGACCCAGGAACACGCACTAGACCAGCCACAACAGACCGTCCCGGCAGACGGAGACATTTGCTCAGCCTCGTGCTTGCTGCTAACACGTACAGACGCTTCCCAAGAGCTGCAGTTGGCTGGAGCCATCCTCCCCCTTCTCAGTTCCTTGCCAGTGAAATGTCTCCATCTGCTCCCAGAAGCGCTTCCTTCCGCTGCTTGCTTTTCAGGGCGCAGAGCTGGCGTCAAGCGGGGGGGACACGTCCCCGTTCCTTCTTCGGCACATTCCTCTCTTCAAAATGCTCCGTTGAAGTCCCCTGCACTAGGGAATGATCATGGGGCTGGGCCCCAGTTTAAACGTGTCACCCAACTCGCCTGATGGCTTTAAGCCAGAGCCATGGGCTGGGGAGGGCTGAAAAAATGGGGGGCAGGGGAGAGGCTGGGGGCAGGGGACTGTAATAGGGCCAGGGGCATAAGGGGGTGCTCCTCTGGCTACGAAGCTGCTGCACAGAGACTATGGGAGATCCTGCCCCCCACAAAGAAGGAGAGGGGCAGCTGACATGGCAGACAGATGGGGAAGACTGACAGAGAGACTGGCTGTGGCAGAAGATGACAGGGTGCCCTATGTAAGATGTCAACGGCCAAGAAGTGATGTGATTTGGAAACTTGGACATTTGCATTCTCTTTTCTTAATCAATGGCATGGATGATTCAGGGGATAAGCTTCCATGGAGTTACTGGGGATTCAAAGGGGAAACTGAGGTGGGGGGCCCTGAGACCTCTCATTTACGCTGATCTTCAACCTAATCCTGGTCCCACTCAGCCGCCATACGCTGGCATACCCCAGTCCTCGCGTGCCAGCATGGGCCCGAGTGGCAATAGACCCCATGGTACAGCAACCTGGGAAAGCCACTGCAGCACTGTTCTGGGAGAAAAGAGCATTAACCATCGCCCATTGTGTGCACCTGTAAGGACTTCCTAAAATGCTGTATCCTGCCCGTGCGTGATCCTCCAGTACCAGCACGCCACCTCCCGGTGGGCACCAGACTCCCACAATGCTGTCGCCATGCTCCCCTACCAACTCAGCAACTTCTCCCAACACAAGAGTTAGGCTCAACCACATAAACGGGCAGAGGTGTCTTTTCTGGATTTCTCTCCCCTCAACCTCCTGGCAGAGCCCATCTGAAGGGAAGTATTTAGCATGGGACTGGCTTATTCATTTGGTTTTGGAAACTGGGTTGTTCTTTAAAGAAAAAAGCCTTCTCTACTTAAAAAGGCAATGATAACATATATTTAGGCATTTGTCTCCAAGTTGATTTCTGCCACCACTTAGAATCCAATACCAGCAGCAGGGATAGAACTCAGATCTTGCTTAAGCAAAAAGAGACTCTCCATTATCAATTAGCAGTACAGGGCATAGGACACACAGCTGTGCAGTTCTTCCTTCCTTCAGCAGAGGGCAGTAGTAACACACACTTTTCAAGATAGCACAGTGTTAAACCTATGTTCTTCTGGTGTTATCGAAACCGTGGATGAATGAAATTACTTCTGTTTTAATCATTTGGTTTACCACTGATTCTTCAGCACTCTTTGCTTGTCTGTGAGTTTGAACAATGGGAATCTATGACTTGAGGCTCACTTGACCCAGACTCTTCCAGAAGTCAATGTTCCCTCCCCTCCCTCATCTTTAATATCCTGGGTCCAACACAACTACAATAACCCTTGCAACAATTTAGGGCTCAGTCAGTTCCTGGCTCAGGGCATTGGGCGTCTATGTTTGAGCTGCAAACATTCCAGAAGCATGTTTCATTGTTTGCAAACAACCGTATCTGTGAAATGGCACAGAAACCCCCGGGGTCTTTTTTTGGTATGTTGTTTTCTTGCAGATTTGAGGCTGACTCTCTCCTGAAATACCTTTGGGGCCCCAGGTTCTCACAGGATCTAAATTTCTGAACCACCACAGATGAATTATATTGATTTTTTTAAAAGTTAGCCAACTAGCAATAATCCATGCACGATTCTGGCTCAAAATCAGTGAAACAGATAAACCTGCCACTGAAATCTAACTTGAGCCTCATGGCTGCTGTTCCGGTCAGAATAAGGAAAGAGAAAGGGGGCTCAAAAGTGAATTGCAGCTGGATTTGGCTTGCATAAGTTCACGCAACAGCAGGAAATATACTCAGGTTCGTGGAGTGAGCCAGCATTTGAGGGGGAATGTGGGAAAGGCAAAAGCGGCAGTCTGTCTCACATAGCTAAAGCTAAAGCCGGGATAAGTGTGCAACACAGCAGCAAAGTCTTTTAAATCCCAGTAAAAAAAACAACAAGGAGTTGTGTGGCACTTGAAGACTAACAGATTTATTTTTTGCATGAGCTTTCGTGGGAGAAGATCCCACTTCCTCAGATGCTTCGAAGATGGGTGAACTTACAGAAAGGAATGAAACTAAATGCAAGGGGGTGTAAAACATAGGATCAGGTCATAAAGTAACAGCAAATCAGAGCAGTTTACAGGCTCAAACCATGGGAAGCCTGAAGCCAAATTACCCTTTCTTCTCCCATGAAAGCTCATGCAAAAAATAAATCTGTTAGTCTTAAAGTGCCACACAACTCCGTGTTGGTTTTTTTTTTACTGGACTAGACTAACACGGCTATCCCTTTTGAAATTTTAAATCCCAGTCTTGAAACCTTTTTCTTGGGCCCCAATTGAAAAAAAATTATTTATGCCCACAACACAACAATTACATCTTTGAGTCATGCATTCCAGTCTTTCGGTGGTAGCAGCACGGCACAACCCAGAACCTGAGGTACTGGGTCCTGACCTATAGTTTGGAAACCACTGCACTAGAGGATAAAAGCCTCCTACTGCTAATGGCATTTCTCCATAAAAATGAGCGGCAGAGGTCTGTGTGACAGTCACCGAGAACGACTACAGGAGGACCGGCCTGGAAATAAAGGAAAGGGCCCAAGGAGGGGTTGCTTTTCTCAGAGTCAGGAGGAGGCAAGTTTGCTGCTCTCTGCCTTCCCGTTGAGGTAGGAGCAGGCCCTGCCCCAGACCCAAAGGGGGTGGGTGGGGGCTGGATTTTGGAGCTGCCTTCCCCGGGGCAAACTCCAAAATCCATCCATGCCTACAAAATGTTGAACACTTTCTGCTCCCGGGACCTTGGAAGTGTTCAGCAGCTGACATGGAGAGAGCGCTGCGAGAGACGTCTCCTCCTTTGGAAGGCTGACAGGCTGAAGACGGCGCCTTGTCTCTGAGCTATGCTGGGCTCTTTCACAGCAGCCGATGAAGCTAATGAAATGCCTCCATAGCAGGTGACGGAGGGCCAGGCATTTCCAAACCCCAGGGGAGCCGTTCCCCAGCATGGATAGGAGCAGGGAAGCCAAGAGGTCTGGAAGAGAGTCTGTCTTCCTGTAATGCTGGCTGATGTGGAAAATGGAGAAAGACCTGCCAGGACATCTGAGACTTTCTCCCTTCATCAAGGCCAGGTTGTTTTCTAGCAGGTGGTTGCTCTGGCTGTCTAGGCCCGGTTTCACAGAGCATCAGTTAGACAACGGTAAATGGAGGTGGGCGTGGGACTGCAGAGCAAGACCAGGGCATGCCGGCAGAGCTGTGGAGGAATCCAGGGCTGGCATAGCAGGGGAGAGGGATGAACTCGTGGTCTCCTGAATGGATACCAGAGGGTGATGATTCAAGTCAGCAATGAGGGGCATCAGCAGAGCTGAAAGGCAGTGCCGCCTAGTGGGGAGACCACCAGTCAGCTTCAGCAGACCAGGCTTTATTGCTAGCTTGGCCTGCTGGGTGACATGGGGTGAGCCACTGCGCCACTCTGTGCCTCAGTTTCCCCACCTGCAGCATGGGGATCACGGACAGCATGGCCCTCCTTCACAAAGCGCTTTGAAAGCCCCTGATCAGAAGTGCTGTAGGAGAACTGGGTTTATTCTTACTACCTGCCTATGTCTGGTTCAAAGCAGCCCCATTAACCCCTGACTGGCAGAAAAATAGCTCATTTGACTGCAGGCAGGATGAGGCTTTGCAAACACATCTTTTGCATTAAGCAGTGATTCTGCCATGAGGAAATAGCACAGCTAATTTCCTTTACATTTTCCCCTCTATTTAACAGCTGGATGGATTTTGAGAACTCGTGATAAATTTAAAAGCAAAAAAACAGGCAGTCACTCCTGGCACAGTGACATGCTGGCAGGTGTGGTTTGGCTAATTGCAAAGACGCAAAGAAAGCTCAGTGGAGGCTAGATGCTGGGGAGCAGCACGCATCCATCCTGGCTGCATCTCTCCCTTCAGGTCAGCTAACAACAGGCTTCATGTTATACACGCACAGACGCACACACCCAAACACAGCCACAGCAATGGAGCTGCCACCCGTCAAGAGATGGAGTTCAACATCCAGAGCCTCTGCACTGACTGGTCTGTCCCCAGACACTCCCAATGAATACCCAAGGAGACTGTGACATTGGCTATGTTCACACACAGGGGGTTATTTCGATACAAGTTGTTTCGATACAAGTTGTATCAAAATAATGACTTATTTCGAAATAAGTTAATTCGAATTAAGGAAAAAAGCAGGAATCAAAATAGCAAGTTCAGACAACAGTTATTTTGAAACGAGTCACTGTTGTTTCGAAACAACATGTTCAGACGGCATTGTTTCGAAACAATCGTTTTGAAACAACGTTGTTTCATCCCCACATGGGGTTTAAGTTGTTTCGAAACAACGCCGTTGTTTTGAAACAAAGGTGCGTCATGTGAACATGGCCTTTCTTATTTCGAAACAAGCTGTGTTGTTTCAAAATAAGACTGCTGTGTGAACACATCCATTGAGTCTCCCCAAAACGAGCCTGAGAGCTATCAAACTCATTTCCCATGAGTCACTAAGTAGCCAGTGGGGTAGCAAATTTGGATCACCAACTGACCTTAAAAGTATAGGCATTGCCCAACTGGATCACAGCAATTAGTCCAGCTACGCCAGAATCCTACCTCCAGCAGTGGTCGGCACCAGCTGCTGCACAGATATCCTACCACGGGAGCTGTACGATAATCTGCCCGGTCATTAGGCCTGGTGCAGGAAAAGTCAGATTCCCTTCCCAAACCCCAAGCAAGTTGTTCACATTTTAATCACCTTTATTCTAACTCTGTATCTCATGGTTATTCGTGTCAATGTCTAGTCCTTCTTTGAATCCTACTACCTACTAGCATTGATTGTATCTTGTGGCAATGAGTTCCACAGGCCAACACCACACTGTGAGAGAAAGTATTTCCTTTTCTCACTTTTGAATTTGCCACCTTTCATTGAGCACACCTTTGCTCTTGCCTTCTGAGGCAGGGCACATAGACAACCCCGACACCCCTTCCCTTCCTCCCTTTCTTGGAGACATGTGCCATGCCTTTCAAATAGGCTTGGCTTTCTTTGAACCAGCAATCTAGAAACAAACAGAAGCTTCTGTAGCCCATTGTTCACCTGCCCTCTATGACTGCCTGAGCATCTTCTGCTCTGAAGTACGAGACGATTCCTCCTTTACTGTGGTCTTGTGTTTACAGCCCCTAGTAACTACAAGAGTTGGGTTTTGCTGTCCCCAGTCCTGCCACTGAATCACCGCATGCTCCAAAACAAACCCCTCCCTCCCACCACACCTCAGTTTCCCCATTGGAAAAATGATCTCCCTTGACTGCCTTTGTCAGTTATTTTCTGATCTTTGGAGGAAAAGCAGTGTCTGTATCAGGACAGCCTCGTGTAACCCCAGCAGTCAGATAACACTGTGGACACAACAACAGACAGTGGGAGGAAAAAGGAGGGGCTAGGCGTTTAATGAACTTTAGTGAACAAACTATTTTCCACGACTTATCCATGAGTAGGGTCAGTTGTCAGGTAACCTGAACAGCTGACACCAGCTCCATTCAGCATGGCAGAATAATACGTACATGCCTCGGCAGCCAGCCTGAGCCAAGGTTAATTTTATTTTTCTTTGGGGTGCAAGTGCATGTTCCTTTCAGCTTTCAGAAAGGAATAAAGCAACCCCACCCCCTGCTGCCCTAATCGGTCTGCACTCCCATCTGCTGACGACACGCACCAGGAGAGTCAATGCCTCAGCATCCGTGCCAGTGTGTGGACTGACTCATTAGGGGCAGTCGGAGGTACATTATTTCACATAACGCATGATTTTAAACAAATCTGTTCACCCCGGGCCTTGGCTTTGGTCCTCCTGCGTCTCCTCCTACATCTTTATCTCAGTTTGCTCGCTCCTTCAGCTCCAGGGATTTGAGAATGGCATTGAATGCCAGCAGTTTGATCTAACAGCAGTATCACACCAGAGGTTCACAGAGAAGTTCTTCCTTTCCCTCGCCTGGGCTCCCTATGTCTTATCTCCCCAGCGGTTTGTCACAAGCTATGACACTGAAAGAACGTTTCAGACTTAAAAAAAAATAGATTAGGCCCAATGTCCTAATTTAGATCTAAGGTTTGGTTCATACCCGTCACTCCACGCCCCTCCAGATCCCGACACAGACTCTTTGGGTACCACCTTTTTGCTTGTCAGTGACGCCAGCCTTTGGCCCACTTCTCCCATGAGTTTTCACTTCCTTTTCCATGACTCCCCAGTGCCCAGTGCACCCGCCCAGCTCTGTGCCACTAACCCACTAGCTCCACTTCCTTCTTCAAATCCTTCTTTGGCTATGCCTACACAGCACCCAGACGTCCAGCCAGCTCAGCTCTTCTACCGTGATGTAAACATCCCAGGCTCTAGGACCCTGCAAGATCAGAGGGTCCCAGAGCTCAGGTTTCAGCCCAAATCCACATGTCAAGGTTTTGCTGCATAGACACAAACTTTGAGACCCCGCTTTTTTCTTTCTTTTGCACTCAGGCGTCCAAATCCCCTTGACTCTTGAGGCATCTGGCACCATAATTGCCCTCCTGCCTTTGAAACTTCTCCACCATGACCCTCCTAATTGTCACAGAAAAGCTGGGAGAATGACAAGAAGTTGAAGAGGTGACCTGATTACTGCCAAGAGGTACCCACAAATATTTCACTGCAGCCTCTTCAATCTAGCAGAGAAAGGTCTAAGACGATTCAACAGCAGGATGTTGAAGCGAGACAAAATCAGACCAGGAATAAAGTGTCCATTTTTGACCATGAGGATAATTATCCATTGGAACAATTTACCAAGGGTCAAGGTGGACTCTCCATCACTGGCAATTTTTAAATCCAGATTGGATGTTTTTTCTAAATGATAAATCTCAGAATTACTGTTGGGAAGAGCTCCAGCCTGCATCACACAGGAGGTCAGACTAGATGATCACAATGGTCCACGCTGGCCATGGTGTCTACGACACCTATGCCCACAGCCTGCGCCAGGACAGGAACAGGGCTATAAACTCAGGGAAAAAAGAAACTTTCATTCTTGGGACATGCGAAATAAACACAAAACTATTTCCCATCACACAGCCTGGGTTGAATCTATTCCGAGCATCAATCCAATGGCTTGGGTGGAGTTACCCGAAGTAAGAATTGGCCCTCTGTGATTTGTAATTTGATTTGTGTTTGCTAAGCGGGAGACAGAACCTTTTAGCTCTTGGAGGCAGGTTTGAATTCAACCTACAACGGCCACAGTCAGAGGATGTTGCCTTGTGAAGCCTGTTGAAGAGCTAATTTGAAATGAGATTGGTGGGCCTCATACATAAGAGCATACAAAAGACCACATTGGCCCAGGATCCTGTCTTCCAATGGTGGCCTGTGCCAGACGCGTCAAAGGGCGTGAACAGGACAACTGATCACATGATCCATCACCTGTCGTCCAGCTGCTAGCAGTCGGAGGTTTAGGGACACCTAGACCATCTTGGCTAATAGCGACTGATAGACTCATAAACCCACCCTCCATAAACTTAGCTAATTCTTTTCTGAGCCCAGTTATCTAGTGTGCAGATTAGTTCAGTTCTTAGCGAGACAGATGTCCATGGCCAAAAAACCACCCTAACGATTGGCCTTACTTAGTGCCCTCACCGGTGCCCTGAACAGGAAACCCAAGCACTGAGTGTGCTTCAAAGATGAGCTGCCAGCACCTGGCGTTGTCGATCTTCCTTCGTCTTCAATGAGGACCATCACATCACTGTTTGGTTGGGTTTCTGAGAACAGGTGAGTGGCTGATTTGTCCGCGGCACATTGAACAAGAGATGTCACTATGGGTTACTTGATCAACAGCGGACTTGCTGTCGTTATGAGATTTACATGGCTGGCACTTCGGCTCTGCCTCAGTAGTCCTCTGCTCATTGACAGTGGCTCCAGTGTGGATGAGACTTCTCCAGGCAGAACAACCCTGAGATTGAGACCTCCCATAAACTCTGGGTCAATATTGAAACACCGCAGGGATAATTTGAGGGAGTTTTTGAAATGTTCCTTCTAGCCTCCCTGAGAGCACTGTCCATCCTCTAGCTTACCATAAAAGATCTGCTTCGGCAGTCACTCCTCTGATATTCCAGTGATGGGGCTTGCTCACCTCATCTGTGATTTCATCAACCGAGTACGGCTGCTGGGAATACGTGCACAGAGGCGAACCTCAGTATCTGGAGCCTTGACTCGCCATCTTATCTTCATCAGTTTCCTCAGACAGCCCATAGGAAAGCGATTTGGCTTCAGAACATGGTGTCTGTACACCATCCAGGTTTCACATGCTGTCAGGCAGTTAGCCTCTTTCCCTTTGGAGGTCTGATTGCTCAGGGAAAGCAAGACAATATGGCCCAATGGCCAGAGTCAATAAGCAGTCATTTTAGGTCTGGGCAGCATGGCCTAAGACACCAGTGTTAAAAAATTCTGGGAGATGGTGGGGCTCGTTGACCACCTAGGAGCAAGTGGCGTCACGGGTAGCAGGTCACAGACCCTTCTTGCTCTTCTGAGTCCCGGTCCAGGGCCATAATGGTGGCAGGAGGTACTTGCCACTGAGTCACCAGGGACCCTCCTGCAAAATGCTGACTCTTCCCATGAGACGGGGTTATCCCCCTTCCCTGGACTACTTCCTATCCATCTCCTGCAACGGCAGTTAGTCAGTGGGGCAGGCTTCTGAGTACTTCAATGTGTCTAGCCTTTAGGCAAATGGTTGCAGGTTCTGGGGTTCCTTCAAGGTCCACTGGAGTGAATCCTCCCAGCACCCCGGTATATTGGTTCCATGGTGGAAACCTCCACAGGGACCTTTTCCTCCTTGCTGGTCAACCCCAAATGAGCTGAACTGCTCCCTTTTATACTGAGACAGGAGCTGGAGCATGCCCACTACGGACTAAAGGATGGGACTTCCTCCACCCATAACGCAGGGTCAGCTGCAGGTGTACGCCATCACACATGCACACACATCAAAGTTGGCAACACCATGACTTTGCAGAGCTGACATGGTCCCCCATGTTGTGGATGATGTGTACCGGTGGGGTGCTGAGAGTGAAGTTTACATATCTACACCTGCTCGTTCTCTGCTCCATGAATTACCCTGCTATTTCAGCATCCAGCATCTTCCACCAGTGCTACGTCTACTGGGGGAAGAGAAAGCCTTGGACCAAAATGAGATCGCTGCAATGAATGGTCTGTGAAGTTCACAGCAGGGCACGATCATGAGACTGCTCTCTGCCGGAGACATAGCCAGCAAAGTCTCTTCCATCCGGCCCTTGACTGCACTCAGCAGGACCACGTGACCTCTCTAACAGAGAGAGGTAAGAAGAAGTGCAGTTTCTCAGACACAGCAATCCAAAATGCCATGAGTGCTGCAATATTTCGATTTATGGTATGCATGGCCCACTTGAAGTACATTTAAGTCAAATCTGACACATGATAGCAAATGAGCTTGACTCCCCTGGTTGAGAGGAAGGGGCTCTACCTACATCAGGAGACTAGGTCAGGTTGTGATGAAGTAAGAAAACCTCTTGGGTTACTGTGGTTCTTCTTATTCCTGTTCTTGGGTGATGGTATTCTGGTGATGGGACACCGGGGTGTGATAACTATAGGTACAACTAGGGGGGAAGAGGCTTTAGTGCGACCTTACCTGGACCCCCCGGGGGTGACAGGTTGTGGCCGGTTTAGACCAGGGGCAGGGCAGCTGGATAGAGAGGAGAATAAAGGGGAGAGAGGGAAGAAGGAAGATGGAGGTCGGAGGGGCAGGACCTCCGGGGCTTGTCCTGGGGGTTTACTATCTGCCCTCCTAGGTGATCTGAGAGCCAACTGTCCTAGCTGCTGTGCAAAGTGGATTGCTAATAAACCCTCTGACTGCTACACTGGCTGAGTGTCACTGCTGATTGGGACGGCTGGGACCCTCGTGGCGGGAGGAACCCCCCCCCCCCAGGGAGACCAGACAGAGCAAGGATCGGACTCTCTGGGCCTGGATTTGGGAAGCTGGCTACAGGTAGCGTGGAGACCCTGGTGAATGGGAGAAAGCTCCACCGTAGCAGAGTCCCTGGTGGGCTGTGAACAGAGGGGATCCAAGAGGCTTTTCTGGGTTCTCCGTGACACAGGTGCAAGGGAAAAAACCCACAAAGATGTGAGAAGAGAGTATGTATCAGAAAATCAAGCCTGCCTGAGGCTTGCGGGAGAAGAATGGAGGAAGCAGACTCTCATTTCTCTCTTGGTGGACAAGCAATGCAGCGCAGAAGTGAATGAATCTCTCAGAGCTACTCTCCAGCCCCTATTCGCTTTGTCGTGTCTAAACTGCATCAGGCAGACACCACGGGAGCGCTGACAGCTCTGTGGCAGGGTGCTGGTAGATGCTCAAGCACAGCCCACGCTCATCTAATACAACTAACAAGCATGAAGAGACCTAATTAGTTGACAGGAAGACTAATAACCGATCAGTGACTCGTACAGCCTGAGCGAGGTGTTAAGCCCTGGGAAGGAGGGGGAGCAAGCAAGATAACCAAACAAGGGCTTTTCTATTCAGCTCAGGATTCTTTGAACAGCTTTTTTTTGAGGCTCCTGAACCTGAGGAAACTTAACACTGAGAACTCAAGACAATGAACAGGCAGGAGAGGACAGATGCCATGGTGATGGGTGTTAGGCTGGTGGATGGAGGAATGGCTGCTTAGATGTCACATTTGGCTTGGCTCATGGATGGCAACATTTTCAGCCGTGTGGATTCTTGCTTGTCACCAATCTGGGGATAGAAAAACTCTTTCCCCTGCACAAACTGGCGAGGTCCTTGGGGTGATGGGTCATCTTCCCCCATAGCATGGAGTGAGGATCACTCACCCATCCCGATGAAATGACTTCATCCCCCACGAAGATCAATTCCTTGCAATTTCAGGGGAGATACAGAGGGCATTGGCAGAGCCATCCCTGTGAGGCAATGATGCAGGCCGCAGTTAGAGATAGGACACTGCGAGACATGCACCTTGGTCTACAGTTTCTCTTTCTCCTATTTTATGTATATACTTAGCTTCGTGGAAGGCCATGTTGGCTGACACAGCCGTGGCCAAAAAGTGCCTGGCTCTATGAACGGGACGTTTGATCCCGACTGCAGCAGGAGGTGGCCTTCCCCGGCACCGGCTCTTTCATTTTTATATGGAGGGAGGATAATGGGAAGAGGATGGTCAGTAGGCTCTGGCTTTCCATATAAGTTAGTCCAACAGAGATCAGCCCTGAGCGGGTCCCTTAACCCTACTTCATTACTAACAACAGCTGGTAAAAAACCACGTGGGGCTGAAATACTAGCGACCCCTTCCCCAGGTAGATTTTATTGTTAGTCTCTTTGTGGTTCTTTCTTTGCACACTCACACGCCCAGGCCTGGCAGAAGGAGTTCAGTGGCTTGTGACTTGTAACCCTGGGTTTCAGCACAGCAAATTTAGTTCGTGGGACTCCGTGGAGAAAATCTCAAAGTATGGGCTAAAAACAGCAGTGTAGACATTCAGGCTTGGACGAAAAAATGTGGCCTCCCTAGGGCACCTAATTTCCTGGGTCTGAGCTCCAAGCCTGCCGAGAACCACAACCGCCAGGCTGCTATTTTTATCACGCTAACCAACACAATTGTCCCAGCAGGCCACTAACTCGCTCCCAGTTGCAATGCAAAGATACTCTCAGAGGCTGCTGCCAAAAACAGGAGTTTTGCCTGTTGGATGCAACTGAGCGAAGGAGAATATTGGTGGAATATCAGGCAGCATGGTGTGATGGCAAGATCTAGTCCAGAGAGTATGGGTATCTGGTCCCTTAGGATATTTGAAGCAAGAGAGGAGAAAGCCAGTAAGAATACCTATCCATCTCCGCCACACAGGAAGGGCGAAAGGGGAATGAAACGATGGGTTTTTGACAAAAGTAGGGTCTATGCTAGTTGCTTGAATGACGATCGCAGAAGGATGGACACAAGGAACAAAAAAAGGGACAAGGTCCACTTGACATCATTTTGAGTGGCAAAGGAGGGTTTTGGGGGGTAAAAAATAGTTTTTTTTCCTATTACACAAATTTTTTCAAAGAAATGTTTCATCTCACTGGAAATTTTTCAATTTTCTCTCAGAACTAAAAGTTTCTTTTCAATGCCAATCAAAACAAAAACAGGTGGATTTCAGTGGTCTGTGTTGGGGGGCGTCTCCCCTTTCTCTCTCTTTTCCCCTCATTTTCCTTTCACTGAAAGAAAAGGCAGGAGAAATGGGTGATAAACCTCCCCCATGAACAAACATTTTCCTCTGGAAGGAAAATGGAAGAAAATCTATGGAAAACTTTGAACAAAACAATTTTTTGGGTTTGGTTTTGTTTGTTTCTCTCAAAATTTGTCACTGGAAAGGCTGAGCTCATTCGAGTCTGCCCTAAAGTGGCCACAATTAGCGTCCAGGAAGGACAGAAATGAATACACCCTGCGCCTAGGTGTGTGGCACCCAGCACTGCGATGGACGGTAGCAAACTCCCATCCACGTCAATGAGAGAGAGAGACCATAGTGTGGTCTCCGTCAACCCCGTGTCTCGAGCTGTAGGGCTCAGAACTGCCCACAGCTCTCTGGCCACAATAGCGATCCTTCTCGCCTCCGAGGAGCCTCACGTTTTAAGTGCCAGGCTGCCAGCCTCTACCCTCTGCGCTATGCACCGTACTAGGGCAAGAATTACAGCGGCGTAGTTTTAGGGAAAATAGTGGCCATCTAGAGGCTGCAGCCAGCCTTCTGTTCCAGCATGAGGGGCACGTTTTTCTGGTGCAGAAGAGTTCAGGAGCTAGCCCTCTCTCAGTACAAAATCTCACCTGGCTGTGCTGTAATGCTGTGCAATGCATTAGGTGGTCGTGTCTTGAACGGGCACTTGGATGTGAACCCGTGATGCTCATGGTCTCACCCCTGCGTGTGAGGGCGTGCCCGTTTGGATCGCACCTTGGCTAGACATACCTGAGCTTGGAGGGCAGGTTGCACAAATGGGCCAGGGACCCTAGGCACTCGCTCACTTTTGCTAATGCCAAAGCTGCCATCACGACTGGGGCGGACAGGGCAATGGCCTGCCACAGCGTATGGAGACAGGATCGGATTATCTTTAAATCCCTTGATGGCCCATTGTATTAAATGGATGCTTAGATATCACAGCTCTGGAAGGAGATGTGACAAAGGGAGACCTAGCCATCCAGGTGACTGTACTGACCTGTGCCAGACAAGAAAGGGCTTTGGGGACAAGAAATGTTAAGTGGCTTTCCCAGGGAATAACTAGGGAGCGGTTAATACAAATTACCCAACTCCAGAACTGTAAAAACCCAGCCGGCAGCAGCTATGCTTTGAGGAGAGGGTCTTCTGTCTGTTGCTCATCTGTTATTAAAGCTGAGATCAAAAAACTCAAGCTGTATAAAGAAATAGCTGCTCTGTCCAGCCTGCGTTCTGGTTCTCAGACAGTTATCAACTTGTAACCATTGGCTAAAGCAGACTGTGGCATCTACCAGAGCCACAGCTGGAGTTGCAGTGATCTCTGGTGAGCTGATTAGCACGTGAATAGGTTCTGCTTTTGGTTTAATGTTTCCCCAGTTGTGTTTTCTATGCAAGAATAAATGTGCTTCCTTAGCAAGAGATGGTTGGTAACTTATAACTGCAAGCAATATACTGCACATTACCACTGGAGAGAAAGCAAAAGGCAGATACTGGCCTTTCAGGCAGTTTGGCTTGCTGGGGACACCACAGTATAGACAGATCTCTTCAGGTATATTTTTTTGTGGGCTCAACCCACTTTGTCAGATGCATCTGGTGAAGTGAGTTGCAGCCCACAAAAGCTCTTGCCCGAGGAAATTTGTTAGTCTTTAAGGCGCCACAGGACTCTCGTTTTAACAGCAGAGGTAGGTAACTGTTCAGATTTGAAAACCTCCCGCAGCAGGGAGTAAGATGTGAAACTCTGTGCAAGAGAAGTGATGACAAGGAGTCTGGAGCGCAGCCCTGGAGGAAACATGAGGGGGAATATAGATGCAATTGCCTTGAAACTGTGACATCCGTGCTGCTATTTCGAATGACGCTACGCCGGAAAGGCTACCTGAGCTTCAGTCAGACTTTGGACTGCAGTGTAGACACACCCCGTGTATCTCAGCTGTTCTGGGCTGGGTGAAAATGTCAGCTGCTGACTGTGTACAGTTTAGAGGGAGACTCTGGGCTGTGTTGTTAACGACCACCCATTCATTAAACTCTGCAGTGTGAGAGAATCAGTGGGCAAGTGCAATTCCTTCAGACACCTGGGGCCTGATTTCCAGCAATGCAAAGCCTCCACAGCTCAGTAGAAGGCAACAGGAGGGGAAGGTGCTTAGCGTCTCTGAAAATCAGATTGTTGCCTTCTCTCATGCTAGGCAGGGCTGATCAGACCTCAAGTTTCAGGCTGTCAGCTGAACCATTTTGGCCGACTGACAGCCGTGCGGAAAAGGCAGTGGGGTGAATTACGTTGCCTTGGAGTTCTCCTTGCTCGCTGTGCTTTCAAGACTCACGTGGAGCTCACCCAGACCAGAAAAGCTATGTGATCTCTTGCACAATGCAAGGCCTGGTTACTGGTGGGAAACAAGAAAAGGAGCGCAGTGGCAGGAAGCTGCCTATATGAAACTACTAGGCTAACCAGGCTGGCTGAAAGCACCCGTAGTTGTTTGTTCAAAATGCACTCATCTAAGCTGCCACTAAGAGGCAGCTTCAGGTTTGCCCATCCCTGCTATTGCGATTTGTGCTGTAATTTGCACAGCACTTTGAGACAGCTTTGATCTGCAAGGTGCCACTGCCTAATTATAGCCTGCATTGTGCTGCCATACGGTGCAAAAAAGATCCAGACTGATCGCTGGCTACAATGTGCGTGTCTGAACTCATCCGAGGGGGGTTATGTGGCAAGGTTCTTCTTTTTAAACTATCTCGATGTGATCGATGTCCTAAGAAGACATAATTATGGGTCTGGCCCATCAAGATCTTCAGTACTACAACACAGAGCAGGACCACTTGAGCTAAGGGAGTTGCTCCATTAGCTAGTAGCAATAACAGGTTGTTATCCAGTAAGGGACAGCCACTTTAGAGGAACACAGCACACATTCTGCCAAAGTGTTACAGGATTAGTTGGCTTCACCTCCCCAACTTGTCCTGCTCCTTCGTAACGTGACAACACCAGAGTAAAGCAGGGTGAATTCTGAAGTTAGCCACAGTGTTTTGCAACACATGTGATTCTGCTAGATTTGCAGTAAAAAAGTCACATGTTCTTCCCACCCTGCACCCACCTACCCCTCTGGTCTGATAACTGGGCCTACTAGTTTACCCTAGAGCTGAGCTCGACTGGGACAAGTTAAAAAAATGTCACTAATTACAAAGATCAACAAACGATGACAGAAGAAGGTGGGGGGGGGCAGACTGGATGAGTCCAAACAAAAAGCCTTCTTGATATAAGTCAAGGACTGGATTAAGATCATGCCTGATAAAGGTGGAAAGTGAGGGACTGGAAACCAGAATGGATCTGTCACAAATTAGACCTAACAAAGGGACAAAATAATGAAGGGTTGGGCTATTTCAACCATCGCTTCCTTTGTGGGGCCTCTGATTGGCTGGGGTTTTACTGACTCTCAGTCTCCCCATCCCTGGAGCTGCCTGGGTGCAGGTGGGGTGGGGGGTAAATATCAGCATGAGAATTAACCTACATTTGAAGGGAAAAACACTTCTTTTCTTTCCTTTTTTACCTCTCTCATTTCTCCTCCTAACAGGAGTCTGGTTTAGCTCGCTGAGCTGCCATATTTTGCAACACTGCTGTAAGCCTGTGACCAGAAAGAAGCAGCTAAAAACAACACCCTAACCAGTTCGACACTGGTAGGAGTTTGTCAGGTCTCAGCATAATTGACAAAACCACATGCTGGGCCTGCAGTTTTTTCCGGCAGCAAAGTGTGTTAACTTCACACCTAGGCGGTGATCAGATGCCACAGAGGCAGGAGCCTTTCTGTACCTGCAGCTGGCCTAAAAAGGGCCAACAGCCAAGCTGTCTTCTGGAAGCTGGCGGCTCAAACCTTATGGCAGAACATCTCACTGGCGCTGGGCTTTACAGGTCCCCCCACCTAAGCAATGATTGGCAGGCTGCCTCTATAGGGCCAGGTTAAAGACACAAGGCTCATCAACAAAAGAAGCTGCATTTGTTTGGTCTTTGCTGTTCTTTCCTCACATCTTTTGGATCTGGCTTCTTAGGAAATGGGTCCCAACATTAGCAACTGCAGCCGTAACCCCTGCACCAGTCCACCTCAGCTAACTTCTCCGTGCCCCCAGCAGACGGCTGGCCCTGATACGATAGCGCCTGAGAGACAGACAAACAAGGATTGATTTTTTTTCCTTCTAAAGACACTCCCCCGCTAGAGAAAAAAAGAGCTGTCGTCCATTAGAATGAAAGCCTGGCTTCGTCGGTTATGCTGGCTATGCTGCCACTGGCTTTCCTTCTGTCTCTTTAATCAAAGAGAAGAGAGTTGAAGGGGTGTTTGTCACCGTGCAGGTGTCCTTTTCCTAGACCCTGAACGTGGTTTCTATCTGCCTAACGCTGGACACTTCAAAGGCCCTGAACCCGCTGGGTCCGTCGGTTCCATCTACATTAACACAAGAGCGCCCACATTCACGCCCACTGCTTGTCAAGCGCCGTGTGTGACTCACTGGTGGAGGCTGGAGCCGGTGAACGCTGCTGTTTTAAGTCACCCCGGGTGCCACGTGTCAGCCTATGGAGTGGGTGTCTGAGAAGCGAGCCAGCCCTGCGCTGCACAACAGGAACAGCCTGTGCCAGCCTTAGCCGCCTTGTCAGCGTGGCAGCTTCTCTGCGGCTGTCTCTGCACGGCAGGGCAGGTACAGGACACCAAGATCGCTGTGGCTGGTCCGCTCCCCACACAGCTGCCATTGCAGGAAGGAGACGGGTGGCTTCCTGCAATGGGAGAGGGTAGCAGGCTCGGGCAGCTGGGGCATGAGGCTGGTGCTGGCGTGTGGCTAAAGCATGGGTCGTGCTTTCCTGCCAGCTGCAGAGAGGGACACATGCCTGCTACTCCTTGTCATCACAGGGCCCCGTGTGCAGGCATTTCCCCAGGGCAGCGAGTTCTCAGGGTGCAACCGGGTATAGGGGACCCTGCCCCACACTGCCTGGCACTCAGCCCCCTCACCCCGGGGTCTCAGTCCGAACCGAACTAACATTTGAGGACAATCTGATAGGCTGCTCTGCTTTGCCACTTGCCCCCGGGGCCAATAAGTTTTCTCAGACTGAATCACCCAATGGCTTCCAAAGCACCAATCCTGTTCCCTAATCAATCTCCTCCCCGAGTGCCATCTTATTGGCTGCAGAAGCCGTGAAGGGTTGGTGTGAGACTATCCAATGAACTCGCCTGGGAACTGAGGTCCATCGCAACCCCACCACTTTCTGTCCAAGTGCTACGTGCATTTCATTAAGTTGCCTTTTCTAGTATAAATCCAGGGAAATGTGTGCGCATTGATCACTACACATATTCCCAAATGAGACCCTCTACTTCTTCTCCTGGGAGAAGAGGGCAGAACAAACATAGTCGAGGGGCTTACTGCTTAATGACTGGAAGAATTAGAGAAATCCAGAGCTGGAAGGGGCCTTGAGGTCATCAAATGCAGTCACCTCTGTTGTGGCAGGACCAAGCAAACCCTGTCCGTCCTCGGCAGGTGTTTGTCCAGCCAGTTCTTTGAAACCTATACAGCCTCTCTGGGAACGCTGCCCCAGATCTTAGCTACCCTCCACAGAAGACAGGTTTTCCTAATAGTGTAAGGGTATGTCCACACACACATTATGCAGAGTATTTCGATTTAAAAGATTGCAGGTCCACACTATGTTTCCTTATATAGAGAAAAGGAGCTCCCTTATCTTGCCATAAGGAAAGTCATTTTGATATAATAAAACCTGGTATTATATTGAAATGATGGTTAAATCAAAACTTATTTTGAAATAATGCTTTGTGGACATGTTAATTCGATTTAACTGTTATTTTGATTTAACACTTTTGCCCTTCTCCTTCCCAGGGCACTGTGCTTTTCCTATATATTGGGTAGGGGCATTGCCCTTGTAAGTAGCCATCTGGCCACACCTCCCTTGGAGCCCCTCTCCTATCGAACTAGTAAGTCCTGTCCATGGACATGCAAGTTCAATCTGAGTTTCTAGTGGGGATGTGTTAAATCGATTTAACTTAAATTGATTTAATGATTTTTATAGCAATTTTATTAAATCGATAACTTTAATCGATTTAGCTGCCTAAGTGTGGACATAGCCTAAGAGTGCAGAAGACCCCAGAACCCAGGCCTACAGTGCTGGGGACAGTGATTGGTCCCATAGCAGCCGGAGGAAACCTAGCTTATCTAGCTTTCGCCAAGGAGCGCAATGGACATTAGGCGTCCCAGGAAGTACCACCCAGGGAGATAATCACAATCAAATAAAAGGGAACGCACATGCTCAGATAAAATCGCTGTTGCAGTCCCTTGCTAGCTTACCCACATGTGTTGGCCACTGATGGTTTTACAGCCCAGTCCTTCTCTTGCCTCTGTGACCTCTAATGGTCACTTCCAATTCTACAACTATGATTTTCACCATGTGGATAAGTAACATTCCCCGAGGTTGCTTGCAAGATGAAGTGCCATGGCGAAAAGCCCCAGACCAAGGAGTGTCTTTCTACCCAGTCTTCTTCAACCCCACCTCCCCAGGGCCAAGTGGTGGAGCCTGGCCAGACAGGTGGGGGGCAAGTGATCTGCCCCTCTTGAGCCAACATGCTACTGATACTGAGCTAGTCCACTCTTTTGTATGCATTCCTTCACCGGGTGCATCAATCCAGCCCTAGTCGTCTGCCTGTATTTGAGCCACATTTGGGGGCATATTTCATGTCTGTACACATGGAGGATGTTGAAGGAAACAGGCTGCCAGAACAATAATGCAGAGCACGCCACAATGAGCATCCCAACCACACCTCACCTGATGTACTTTGCACTAAACCACACAAGTACATTGCAAGGGTGAACAGCACGTCGCAACCTGATTCTAGCAATTGCTTCGATCATAGCTCACCGACTTCTGCCCTATGGCTGTCCTTGATTTGTGGACAACAGTCCAGCTGTGGTTCCTTGGCCAGACTGGACATATATTCTCATGGAGGCCTCACCAGTGCTGAGAAAAGTGAGACAGTTACCTCCCATGTTTCACATAAAGCACTCATCTAAGGACAGAGTTGAAGTGAAGAAACTGAGACGCTATGGTGATGATCAGTGCAACCAAAGAGCCTACAGAGAACAGAATGCCAGGATGTTCCTCCTGAAATTCAGCCTTTCCTTTGTTTAGTATCGTTCTAGTGCACTTCTTGCACCACCAGCTGGAAAAGCGTGGTCTAGCGGCCGGAGCACAGGCCAGGGAGTCAGGAAAGGTGGGCTCTAATCTCATGTACCATCAGCAATTATCCGTATGCCTCAGCCACCTACACCACTTTCCAGGCTGTGTGCTATTGCCCACCCCCCCCAGACGTACTGTCCTGAGAATCTCTAGATCACCTCCTATTTCCTGCCTACGATGGCCGGTGGACTGAAGCTAAACTGAAGTTGGAGGTGACCTAAGCACTAAGAGGGGAGAGAGTTAAATCAGTCACAGCTCCCAGCATCCAAAAGCACCTGCCTGATCACAGTGAATTGTAACTCAGAGTCAGCATCCTTCACCACTCGGTGCTGCTCCAAGCCTTTTGGGATAGATCAGTGGCCAAAAGCGGCCCTTTCCTCTGACCTACAGTCTTTGTAGGGTTCGAATTTGGCCACAGCCCACTTTTTTCTCTCTGGACTGCCCATTTGTTCTCCGTAATTTCAGCTCTCATTCTCTAGCCTCATGGTTACAAAAGAAACTGTCAGAGCGTGACCCACGATCAGCAATGTGGCAATGCCTGCCTGAGTTTGCAGGCAGCCTGAAGCAATAGCTCTGAGCGTGGCCAGCTGCTGTTGTTCATCATGGGGCCGAAGTGGCCCCGATGCCCAATGGTGGCTGTCACAATGTGAATGGGAAGGCATCCCTGACTGATTGCTATTGCTCAAATGCTTGAAAGGGAAGGCTCAATTGCCTTCTGATGACGGAAAGGGAAGAGGAAATCAGGTAGAGGGCTGCTGACAGAAAGCTGCCGACAGGCCGCATAGAGCCGTGATCCATGGCTCCCTCTCCCTTGAGAGCTGGGAGCATGGTCGACCAAAGAACTGCTGAACTGGGGCCAAAGGAGTCAGCCGAGGAAGAGGTTGGAAAAGCTGTTCTGAGTAGGCGCTACTGGGTTGCAAACTCCTTGGCCAGGGGGAAGAGTTTGGTCCCAAAAAGCCAGGGAGAGCAGACTCTGTAGTCATGGGAAAGACTCAGGATGGGAAGGGCTGAGAGCAGTATGCCCAGGCAAGGAAGAGATAAAGAGACCAGAATAAGGGTGGGGAAGAGACTCCTCAGGACTGAGAAATGGTTGTGTTTGATGCCAGTAAGTGGAGCCCAGGACGAAACACATTACTAAACACAAAGGAAACCTGTAGGCAGTTTATATGAGAAAGGCACAAATGGAAGCTGGCAGCAGGGGAAGCTGCATTTACAGGGATCATCTAAAGAATGTCAACTCCATTAACTATTTTGCAGCTGATGCACAAAGCCGGGACAAGAGGAAGACATGCACAAGTAACATCTCATTTTGGCCCTAACTGTGGATGGTATTTAGGAGACAGAACCGCTTTCCCCCACCCTCACCCTCATCAAGGAGGAGGGAACCCCAAGGAACGTAGCAGGACATCTAAACCCCCCAGAGGGGCAGCTCAGACCAAGGGGGACATCCCGAGCCTGCAGCAGGGGGTTCCAGACTCAAACAGCTCCATGGGGCACCCACAAGCACATTTTAAACATCTGCACAACCAGGCGTCTCAGCATGGCCGGAGACTGGTTTGCGGGCAGAGCCTGGAAAGGTACCATGACTCCCCAATTCAAGTCCTGAGTCTTTGCCCCAGTCACTCCTGACCTGTCGGTTTCCCAGTTGCACTGGGTGCAATCGGGCCTCTCCGCAAAAGCTACCCGGAAATTCAGACCAGTACAGAACAGAGCTGCCCACCAATATCACCCCATGTGCTCCAATTGTAGCGTGAGCTGCCAGGAGACACCCAGGAGAAATCCAAAGTGCCGGTTGCTATCTGCAAAGCCTCAGTTTCCCAAATGAATGCTGGAACCCCTGTCTTTACAGAGCCGCTATGAAACCCTACTGAGTTTCCTGCCCTGTCCATTCCACTATCCGTGCAGCAGCCAGGTGAGGGGTTTAGCTCTTCTGCTATGGTATATTAACACGGCTCATGCGACATCACGGTGACGCACTGCACGCCGGCCTGTAACTGTAAACCAGTGATCTGTCCGGCTCCCCGGCTCCTTCCCATCACGCCTGTCCCCTCTCTGCTGGTCAGACCCCCACCCCAGTCTGGCACATCTCACCCCAACAGTCATTCCCTCCTCCAGAGCATTCATGAAAGTGTTAAATCAACGGTCAAAGGCAAGAGAAGAGTGGACCCAACACCTACCCTGGCAGCTCCCCGTCAAACGCCTCTGCACCACGCGATCCATACAGTCCCCTTAAATCAGAGATTATTGCAGCAGGGATAGCTGCATCGTAAAATCCAGAGAGGGATAATCTAGAACTCCCATCTAGTCCCGCAGCAATATTGTTCCCTTCCCTCTGCTCTCTCTGCAACAGGATCCTCCACCACTTTATCCTGGGGGATTATTTCACATCCACGCAGATTTCACAGGGAGGCAGGGTTTCCTTATGTCCAGCCTACATTCTCCTTAGCTGAATTTCATCCTGCCTCCCCCTTCACACCCCCATCTACCGTCTACAAGAAGGGGGCTATGACTGCTCAAAGCTCAGCTTGGGGGGCAGACCTCAAGTGAGAGATCATCTTTCTTCTCTCCCAATCTGATAGCTCTGTTTATTTTGGGCTGCGGCTAGCTGCATCTCTAAAACAAAGTCTGCTAATTGGAGTGACAGCTGCCGAGCCCTGGTGCCAAGACCTGATATGCAGGCTGGGCTCTTCTTTCTCTTCTCCCTCACAGCCAGGCTCTGTGTCCCATTGCCCACCCAACCCTGGGGAGCCAGACACATCTCCTTGGTCCTGTCAACATAGCTCTGAGCTCTCTGGCATGCTCCCACCTCCCCCAGTTGAAGACATGTCAGACACCTAGCCGCCAAGGATTGGAGCGTAAGCAACCTATTCATATGTTCCCTCTAATCATTCATAGGCTTGTGTGCAAAAAAATTCTTTGTGTGCGCAAAAAAAATTTCTTTGTGAGCACCAATATTAGCACTATTGAATTTTTTCATGCGCACCTTATTTTGGTGTGTGTGCGGTTTTCCTGACCTGTGTGCGCGCACACATGCGCACAGCTTAGAGGGAACAGTGTTGTCAACCCTCATCCAGACTCTAGTGGTGAGAACACTGGACTGGGACACGGGGGACCTGGATTTTAGTCCTATCTCTGCTGCTGGGTGGCCTGTGACAACCTGCTTTGAGATCTGCCGAAAAAAGCAAGGTGCTAGTATTTAGCATGGACGCTCTCCTGTGCGTTGCTTACCCTGGGCACTCCTGCCTTTGAAGAAGGAGGGAGAAAGGCCAGACAAGGAGCCACCATGGGGCTCAGATGCAGAAGCTAAGATCCCCAAGGTAGAAGAATACAGCAGCCCTGATTTCAGTCCCCACTTTCCTGCACTTGAGCTGGGGCGTACTCCAGCCGCACTCCCACCACCCCTTGTCCACCCATGCAGGCCATTTCTGGCCCCTTTCACTCTCAGGACAGCACAAGAGAGTGAGAGCTAAGGTCTAATCCCCTCCTATGGCCAGGACTTTCCCTACACATCCCTCCTCATCCGCTGAGTCTGACTCTCCCAGCCTGCACCCTGTCTATTTGCCGAGCGGGGCTATTTCCATGCCCTTGAGGGCCACCCAAGACCTGGGGCTAGGAACCCTGCTTTTCTCTCCATCACCTGGCAGGCCATCTAAAATACCCTCCACATCTCCAGCGAGCTCTCCACCTGCAACTGCTGGCCACCAGGAAGCCAGCCTTCGGCCTCGATGTGCTAGCCACAAGTTCCTCTGGTGTGGCTGTAAGGGTCGGGGTGGGAGCACACCAAACGCTCCGGGTCCCCGTGCAGTCCCCGGTGGGCACCGCAACACCCGTAGCATGGGCTGGTCCCCCAAAACTGTCTTAGCAGAGCGGCTCCCTGCCTGCCAGTCCCTGCGTTCAACCTGCAACCTGCCCCGACCCTGTCTATTTCTGCCCCAGTGGTGGTCTCCGTCCTGCTTCATGGTCTCGGGGTCCTGCCCTCGGCGGTCACCTGAGCGCCACAACTGCTTGCTGCACCTGCCAGTGCACAGAGGGGGCCTGCCCTGGCAGGATCTCCATTGACAGCACCCTCTTATATTGGGAGCTGAAACTGGTCCAGCACCATTTGTGCCCCCTGTTGCAGAACCTGAGGCAGCCCAGCCCATCTCCCCATGCCCCATGTGGCACTGGAGGGGTCACCACAGGCCAAACTGGTGCACAAGACAAACAAAGGGCATCAGTGTGCTGAGCAGACAGAGAAAAGCGCCACTTACGGTCTCCGCTTGCCTCGCGGCCTCTCCCCGCACTCAGCCTCCTCTGACCGAGCGCTCACTTCCTTCCTTCTCGCACAAGTGTGCAGAGAGGATTTGCATATCGCAGCTGCAGTATCAGAGATGGGGGAAAACTCCCTGCACGAGGAGAAGGGGACAAGGAAGTGAACCTGACAGCCACCAAACTTGCTCCCCAACTCAGCCAGCCAGGACAGGAAGACGCTCCCTGAATTCTTCCAGTCTTTCTCCCCCGTCCCTTCTCGTCACGGGTGGCTCAGCCTGGCTCCCCTGCTCCTTCATGCTTGGAGGGGAACCTGCGCTCCCTTGCACCCATCCGCTGGCTGCTATCTGCCTTCGGGCTTCGTGGGCTCAGCATCCAGGGACACAGTCAGCTCCCCTGGGCTTCCAGGTCTCCCAGATCCTTGCCTAGGACTTGGGTGGCTAGCCGTATCCTGGCCTAGGTCCACATGGGTGGGCCAAATGGTGTCTGAAACCTATTCAGCCACCTCCCACCATTACAAGCCAGGCTCTGGGATACGACACAGCCCCTCAGTGCCACTGGAACAGATCCAGCAGCCGTCTGGCAGACAGGCTGGTCGAGGGGTTAGCCTAGATCGGGGGTCAAGTTCCTGCTCTCCACAGCTGCCAAACATGGCCGGGGTGAATTGCTCCATCTCTCCGTGACTCAGTTCCCCTTCAGGAACTGGGGGATAATGAGGCCACATACAGCAAAGATTGTGAGTTACTATGGTAACAGAAGCCACTTTCCCGAGATAATTATTTATAGTGTCTGATAACCCCATTCATGGACCAGGATGTTCGGTGTTGGTCCCTGACCCCATCACAATCTACACAGAGGACAAGAGACAAGGGAGGATTACAGGCTGAGGGGCGGGGGTAGAAGGAAATGAAGAGACAGCACTGGTCAACAGTGCATGAGGGCTGATCCTATCGTGACATGAGTGGGCTCCCCCACACTGCTACCCTTCAACAGATACCCTATCTGCACATAACCAGGTTACCCCTCTTCGTGACCATGCTGGAGGAGGCCCTTCTGTCTCACACTGCTCACCAGGCTTTCAGTGCCCCCATTTTGGATCCCAGTATCTCCCAGCCCCTCGGTTAATAATGCCATGTGTTCCTATTTTATCTTCCTGGATCCGCAGAGCACAGTACACGTAGCACTCCAGCTTTGACCTGTGAGCTCCAGCATCCTCTCCGTGACTGGGCCAGCACCAGATGACTTGAAGGAAGCTGCAAGAAAACCTGTAGCAAACCATTGTGCAATAGCCTGCTTGGAGGTAAATTTCTTCCGAGCTTTTCCCAGTGACTGGATTGTGCCCTGAAGAATGAATGTTTAATCTCCTTTCTCCATCCGGTATTCTATCTAATATAAGGGTCAGGGGGATGTCCTCATTAGCTATCTAACCATCAAATGCATTTTGTATTCCTACTAAGCCATTGTCCTCCATGATATATTGTGGCAGTGAGTTTCATGGGTATTATAATAGGGATGGGTATTATAATATTTCAGTATTGCTCTCCAGCCTTTTCCTTAGGTGGCCTAACAGCTGAGCAGGGGTCTCTAGAGATGCCCAGGTCTTCTTCTTGAATGTCCTTTATCCCCCTTGCCCTTTTTTTTCAGCTCTAGGTGCAACATTTCAAACCGAGTCCTGGACAGGTGAAGTGGTCACAAAGGAAATCTGTGACACAGCCAAACCCAGAAGCCAGGTCTCTTTCCGCCCAGGGTTGTGTCGTGGATGCTGTATTTATGTGGTCTGCATTATTATGTTTATTTCAGTAGCCCCCAGAGGTCCCAGGTGAGATCTGACATGACAGCCTCGCTGTCCTGCTCACATCAATGAGAATCTAAGACAGACTGTCTCTCTTTCCCGCCCATTATTTATTTTGTCTATTTAGACTACAGGTTCTTTGGGAGAGGGATGGTTTCCCCCATGTACGTGCGTACAGAGCCTAGCACATGAGGGCCCCGGTCTCAGCTGTGTCCCTGGCCACTCCTGTAATACAATCAATAGCAACGCTCTCTGAGAGTGACTAAATTTTACATTTTATTTTAAGTCTGTCTAGCTTTGAGTTCCAGCCTTTGGATCATGCAAACCCTTTCTGTTCTAGACTGAAGAGCCCATTGTCAAATATATGCTCCCGACGTAAAAACACCATAACAGAGGCTTAAATAAAATGTATACCCCCCCAATAAAAAACCATAGTAAGAGGACCAAACACGTGCTGCCATGGCTACATAACAGAGTAAAAGAGGAGGTAAGAGGGAAAAGCCATCCTTTAAAAACCAAAAGTCAAATCCTACTACGGAAAATAGAAAGGAGAATAAACTCTGACAAGTCAACCGTCCAAGTATAATTAGGCAGACCAAAAAAGAATTAGAAGAGCAACAAAAAAAGCCAAAAACCAACAGCTTTTTTTAAGAACATCAGAAGCAGGAAGGCTGCCAACCAGTCAGCAGGGCCACTGGACGATCAAGGCACTTAAGGAGGACAAGGCCACTGCGGAAAAGCTAAATGAACTCTTGCCATCAGTCTTCGCTGTAGAGGCTGTGGGGGACCCCTGAGGCATCCTTTTTAGGTAACACATCTGAAAAACTGTTTCAGGTTGAGGTGTCCGTAGAGAAAGCTTTGGAATAAATTGAGAAATTAAACAGTAATAAGGAACCAGAACCAGGCGGTATCTCCACAAGCGTTCTGAGGGAATTCACATATGAAATTACAGAGCAGCTAATTGTGGTTTATCACCTATCACTTAAATCAGCATCCAAACCAGATAACTGGAGGATAGCTGATGTGACACCAATAGTTTAAAAAGATCCCAGAAGTGATCTTGGCTATTAATGGCCAGTAACCCTCACTGCAGTACAAGGCAAGTCGACTGAAACTCTAGCAAGGAACAGAATTATCAGATGAACAAAATTTGATGGGGCAGAGTCAACACAGTTTTTGCAAAGGGAAATCATGACTCACAAATCTACTAGAATTTTCTGAGTGGGGTGTAATGAAGTAGGGAGATTCCTGAGATTGTCGCGGGGTGTCATGGGCTCTACCTCAGTTTCCCCTGCTTTCTGTTCATGTATCCTGGTGATGGGACCTGGGTGTCTGATTTCTACAGGGACCACTGGAGGGCAGATGGGCTCTCCCTAGCCACAGGTAGGCACAGCTGGTCAGGATCCCACTCCTGCCCAGCCAGTCACACAGATTACAGCAGGCCAAGACCAAGGAGCGGGGTTCACCTAGCCCAGGAAAAAGACAAAGGACGAGGGGAGGGGTCTGGCAGAGGCTGCAGTGCAGAGCGAGGGGCAATGCTATGACGTGGGTTGAAGGCAAGAGCCCTCAGAGCATGGCTCCATACTTCTTCCAAGGCAGGTTGTGGAGGTAACTGCTAGCTAATCTGCTAGCCAAGTCTTCTATGCTGGGAATCCCTTACAACTGGAAAGAGGAGTGCTGGGTCTCTGGGCCATGAAGAAACTTCCCAGTACCCCACAGGGGTAGAGGCTTGAGCAGAGAGAGTTTCAGGTGGGACAGGGACCCTCCAAAGGCTGGATTTGGGAGCTGGCTGCAGCCGTGCGTGGAAACCTAGGTGAATTGGAGGAGGCTCCACCATGGCAGAGTCCTGATCAGCAACAAGCAGAGGAGACCTGGGCACGATTTCTGAGACACCCTGTCACATGTAATGAGTGGAGTGCCCATGGGGTCAGTCCTGGGACTGATTTTGTTCATCATCTTCATTAATGATCTGGATGATGGGATAGATGCACGCTCAGTAAGTTTGTGGATGACACCGAGCTTGGGCCAATGGTAGATATACTAGAGGGGAGGGGAGGATTCAGGGAAACCTAGATAAATTGGAGCATTGGGCCAAACGAAATCTCATGAGGTTCAACAAGGAGAAGTGCAAAGTCCTGCACTTAGGGTGGAAAAATCCTGTGTACTGCTACAGGCTGGGGACTGATTGGCTAAGTAGCAGCACTGTAGAAAAGGACCTGGGTATTATAGTGGATGGGAAGCTGGATATGAGTCAACACTGTGCCTTGTCTCCAAAAAGGCCAATGGCATACTGGGCTGCATCAGTAAGAGTGTTGCCAGCAGATCAAGGGATGTGATTGTTTCCCTCTATTTGGTGCTGATGAGGCCACATCTGGAATACTGTGTCCAGTTTTGGGCTCCCTACCACACAGAAGACGTGGACAATTTCGAAAGAGTCCAGTGGAGGGCAACGAAAATGATTAGGGGTTGGGGCACATGACTTATGAGGAGAGACTGAAGGAACTAGGCTTATTTAGTCTGCAGAAGAGAAGATTGAGGGGGGATTTGACAACTACCTTCAACTGCTTGAAGGGTTGCTCCAAGGAGGATGGAGCTTGGATGTTCTCAGCAGTAACAGAGGACAGAACGAGGAGCAATGGCTTCAAAATGCAGCTGGGGAGGTCGACATTGGATATTAGGAAAAACATTCTCACTAGGGGTATGTCCACACAGGCTTCTTATTTCAAAACAACAGAGGTTGCTTCGAAATAAGAAGCAGCATGTCCACACAATGCACCGTTATTTCAAAACAACGGGACCCGGCTGTTACTTTGAAACCGTTAAACCTCACATCTAATCGAAATAGCAGTTGTTTCAAAACAACAGCATTCGGACACGTTGTTTCAAAACAACACCATTGTTTTGAAACAACTGTTTCGAAACAACATGCCCGAACAGCCTTGTTTCGAACTCACCATTTCAAAACAATGGCTATTTCGAAAGCAGGCTTTCCCTTAATTTGAATTAACAAACTGTTAATTTGAATTAACTTATTTCAAAATAAGGACTTTATTTCGAAATAACTCATTTTGAAATGGGTTATTTTGAAATAATGATGTATGTGTGGACATAGCCTAGGAAGGTGGTGAAGCATTGGAATGGGTAACCTAGGGAGGTGGGGGAATCTCCATCTTTGGAAACTTTTAAGACCCAGTTGGACAAAACCCTGCCCTGGGTGGGATGATTTAGAGGGAGTGGTCCTGCTTTTAGATTCTATGTAAAAGAAAATTGTGCCCCACAAATCAACTAGAATTTTATTGGGGAGGGGTGTTGTGTCAACAAACATTTGGACAAGGGTGATCCAGCAGCTATAGCATTTTGGACTTTCAGCCTTTGACATGGTCCTTCACAGAAGGGTCTCAGCTAAAGTAAGTAGTCATGGGATAAGAGGGAAGGTCTTTGCATGGATCAGTAACTGGTTAATAGAAAGGAAACAAAGGAAAGAAAAAAATGACCAATTTTCAGAATGGAGAGGGGTAAATAATGGGGTCCCCCAAGGATCTCTGCTGGGACCAGTGCTGTTCAACAAATTCATAAGTGACCTGGAAAAAATGGTAGATACTGAGGTGGCAAAATTTGCAGATGATACAAAATTACTAAGTCCAAAGCTGAATGTGAAGAGTTACAAAGGGATCACACAAGACCGGGTGATTGGGCAACCAAATTGCAGACGATGTTAAATGTTGATAGATGTAAAGTAACACACACTGGAAAAGATCATTCCAACTATAGATACAAAATGATGGGGTCTCAATTTATCTGTCACCATGCAGGAAAGATCTTGGAGTCACTGTGGAAAGTTCTCTGAAAAGATCCACTCAATATGCAGCTGCAGTAGCCAAAAAGCTAACAACCATTAGGGAAGGGATAGTTAATAAGACAGAAAATATATTGCCACTTTATAAATGCAATCCAAATATCATATTGTCATTCTATAAATTTATGCCCAAACCTTGAATATTGTGTGCAGTTCTGGTTGCCACATCTCCAAAAAGGAATTTTAGAATTGGAAACAGTACAGAAAAGGACAGCAAAAATGATTCAGGGTATGGAACAGGAGAGATTAAAAATACATGGGAGTTAGCTTGAAGAAGAGAGAGGAGCAAGTGGAGATACGATAGACCTCTACAAAATCATGACTGGTATGAAGAAGGAGGATAACGAAGTGTTATTTACCCCTTCATGTAACATAAGCTCTATGGATCACCCAATGAACTGACTAGGCAGCAGGTTTAAAACAAATAAAAGTACTACTTCATACATCTTATGGTTCACTTGTGGAACTCATTGCCAGAGGATTCTTTGAGGGCCAAAAATATAACATGGTTCAAAAAAGAACTAGATTGGTTCATGGTGGACAGGTCCATCAGTGGTTATTAGCCAAGATGATCAAGGACACAATCCCATGCTCTGGCTGTCCTAAAGCGCTACCAGTCAGAAGCTGGGAATGGGTGACAAAGGATGGACAGCTGAATTGCCCTATTCCGGTCATTCCTCTGAGGTATTTGGGATCGCCCACTGTCAGAAGATAACATACAGGGTGAGATGGACCATAGGTCTGAGCCAGTGGGGTCATTGGTGCATTCTTATATAATGAATTCTAGACTATAATCAAGTCACCCCTTAATGTTTTCTTTGTTAAACTAAATAAATTTTGGCTTCTTCAATCAAAGGCATGTCTTCTAACCCTTTAATCACTCCCATGGCTCTTCTCTGAACCTCTCCAATTCATTAACATCCTTTCTGACATGCAGAGCCCAGAATGGGACAGAGGATGCCACATCAGTGACAAATACAGAAGTAAAACTCACCTCTCTGCTCTGACTCAAGATTCCTGTTTATACACCCCAAGATCTCATTAGCTGTTTCGGCCAGAGCATCACACTGGGAGCTCATGTTCAGCTGGTTATCCCCGAATCTCTGTAAGCTTCACAGCTTCCCAGGATGGAGTTCCCCAGCCTGTACTACTGGCCTATAGTCTTTGTCAAGAGATGTGTGCATTTACATGGACCTGCATTGTGCATCTTTGCCACAAGACCATCCGCAGTTCCTCTTTAGCACCATGTGGCTGAGTGATGAGCACTCATGGAACGGGCGGAGAGAAGGGCTGCTGTGGCGATCAGGGAATGGAGGGCTGGTTGTATGAGAGGTGACTAAAAGATCTTGGATTTAGGTTTTAAAAAAAAAAGCAAAGGATATGAGGGGCATAATTGGTCTCTATAAAATACAGCCCAGGGATGGAGAACAGTTATTGAAAGCTGAAGGACAATGTTGGCACAAAATCAAATGGGTAGAAACCAATATTCCCTCTAATTTTTTGTAGGCTGTATGTGTAAAAAATTTTTTGTGCAAATTTTCAGAACCAGTGTCCAAATTTGTGCGCACTCCAGTGAGTGTGGTCAAACTTGTGAGCACAATGAAGCAAGAGCATATGATGCAAATAATACCTAAGTTTTATTTCGAGATGGTGATGTAAACAATTTTATAAATTACAAAACCTTATTTGAAACAAGCTACTTGAAACCGCCTTCTTAAAGTGGTGTAAAAATATTAGCACTGAATTGTTTTGTGCACAGTTTATTTTGTTGTGGGGGCGGATTTCATGACCTGTGTGAGCGCACACAAACGTACAGCTTAAAGGGAACATAGGTAGAAACATGAAATTTAGAGTGGAAATCAAAAGACTGTTTCCATCCATCAGAGGGGCGAGGCTCTGGAACATCCTACAAATAGCAGTGGGAGCAAACTACCTCCCCAGTTCTAAGCCGGTGTTTGATCGGTTTATGAGCGGGATTGTA
Source organism: Podocnemis expansa (assembly GCA_007922195.1). Lineage (NCBI taxonomy): Eukaryota > Metazoa > Chordata > Testudines > Podocnemididae > Podocnemis > Podocnemis expansa. The sequence continues at coordinate 712,409 of ML682105.1, forward strand.
TGATGGGGTTGCCTGTGACAGCAGGGGACTGAACATGATGACTCAGAGATCCCTTCCTATCTTATGTCCCTAAGTGTGCCCTGGGGAAACTGTGTCAGGAGTTTGAAAAGGAGACACCCCACCAGGATGAACCCAAGCAAGATTTCTGCCCCCGTCCCCAAGCAGGTTACCCCCTAGAGCAGAATCCAAGTCTCAGTCAGACCTTCTCCAGGCCCAAGGACTGGGTTAGCGCTCGGGAGTTCGTTCCAGACACATCTCTGTGTTCCTCTGGCAGGGCAGGGCAGTTGTCTCCATGCATCAGAAGTGCATGAAGATGCTGTGTTGCTCCACCTTGATGATGCATCGCTGCCCAACAGGGCAAGCACATTGATGTCTTGGTATTAAAGTGCTGGCCGATTGAAAGGAGTTTGTGAAAGGGCCAGGAAAACCATCGGGGCCAGGAGCTGGAAGGACTGTCTGCCAGAGAAGGACTGAAAGAGCTTCCCGATTTCTCCAAGCTGGTTAAGGCATCTGAAGAGTGTGAACGCCACAGTGGTGAAAGGAGCGGGAGAGGAGCAATGGGATGAGATTCAATGGAGAACACTGCTGCCGAAAGTGCAGCCTAGCCAACCAGATGGGTTTCCTGAATACACCGATGCGTCCAACAAGGAAACCCGACTCTATTCACTTGCTGCTCACCATCCTGGATTCTGGTTTTCGGACAGGGAGCAAGCTGCGTGGTGCATGGAGCATGGCTGGTGGGGGACAACAGACAAGGAGTATGGGGAAGACACTGGAGACCACAGAGGGGTCGACTGCAGATTCCCACCATCCTTTTGCTTGCCCTGCAGCACAGCCCCGTTCCACAGAGGCATCCGGTCAGTGGGAAAGTGCGTGGAGGGCACGGCCTCTCCAGGGAAGAGCAGAGCACTCAAAGAGCGAGGAATCGCAGGTGGGTTGGAAGCAGCGATGCTCTAGGTGGCTTTCATGGAAGGATCCAAGCTAGATACAGAGAACAGGTGAGTGCTTCCCAAACAGCGAGCACCAGGTTACACCAGGGCTGGGCCAGGGGCAACAAGACAAAGATGAGAGGCAGAATGTATGGAGAAAGCGGCCAGACTCCTGATGGAGGACACAAGGACTGAGGGGGTTGCTGGCCAGGATTGAGAAGAGCAGGCAGAGCTGTGAAAAGAGACCCAGGATTGCAATAGGAGGAGGGAGTCAATAGGATGAGGACGCAGCAGCAGCTGCTTCCTATGAGACTCATGAACAGCGTCAAAACCAGGCCACCCGGGAAGCCCTGCGCCTTCTCAGCGGCTGCTGCTCTATGAAACGACTCTGGTACCGGCCTACGATGGTTAAAACACGTGACTCCCTCACAGGAAGCCTGGCTTTTGTGCACACTGAAGGAAACCACACAGGCACTAGGCTGTGGGAGAGATTCACCTGGGGCAGGGGTTGGAGGAGGCTCATGATGGCAGGTCCAGGGAGATACCAGCCCACTGCCCTTCCCCATCACCCTCCAGCCCTCCATATTGACTGGGCCACTGAAGCTTGGCTGGGCCTCTGTTCCCCCCAGGTTTGGGGTGGACTGGTTCCTAGATGCTACCTCTGCAACAGCTGGAAGCAGGGTGTCCATCTCCAGTTAGAGATGAGCATGAACCAAGCCCTGAGCCAGACTTCCCAGCTGGCCCTTTGATCTAACGCCGGAGAGGTCTGGGGCCCACCTACTCGCCCATCAATATGGACGGGATGGTGCCTGCGGACTCGGGGCAGCACAAGGAGATGGCTTCTCCCTTTGGTGACCTGACGAGGCCAGCTATGTATGGCTCAGCATTATGGGTGCGTCCTGGACTAACGCACACCAAGATCAGGCCAAGACACAGCCGAGCCCTTAGCATGCCCTGTGAGCCAACACCACAGATGGGAATTTATTCTTCCTTTCACCACCAGCAAGGCTCTATGAGCCCAGCTCCAGGCTCCCTCCCTATCTAATCTGTCATCTAGGTTTTTATAACCCTGTTCCTCATCACGGGATCTGTGCTCCCCCACGCAGTAACTGAAATTAGCATCAGCTAGTTCAGGGTAAGGAGCAAAACCCACTTCCCCTCCCTTTTCTTGTCTCATCTGTTCTTCTCTATTCTGCTTCTTATACCAGTGTCACCACAACATGGGGGCTAGTTATAGCAGGGGCTGCTCTTTTCAGTCCACTCTGACACCGAACAAGCCTTACACCCTGCAAAGCGGTGATCTATCATCCCCAGCTGGGGAAACTGAGACACAGACCAGCAAAGAAGGACAAAGGATATTTGTGGCTGTGATTTGCGGACGTCCCAGAATGCGGGTGTGTTTAGATCCAGGGCTGTGGTTAGCATGAAGCCAGGACTGCTGTCCCCCTACCCCTGCTCTCGTCACGAAACCCCGTCTCCCTCCCAAGGTCACTTGCTAAGCCTCGTTTATTATTAGCTCCCAGGCCGGGCCTGATCAATAAACGCCAGGGGTATTCTAAAGAACCTGAGGATTAAAAGTGCCTTGTTCCCATGGATTCGAAACTCTAACCCGCCCCCCTCAACAGCTCCCATCACACCCACGCTCTGCGTTCAAGCCAAGAATGGGGGGAAGCAGATCATCTTGTACCAAGCGCAGCACAACAGTGTTTATTTGGAGACGGTGTGAGGACAAAGCAGAGACCATCTGGGAAGGGATTTATCAAGTGCTGCAGAGGACAGCAGCCTTGGAGGCGCAGCTTGCAGCTCCAGAGCCTGCAGGCATCGGAGGAACCAGGCGTCCCTCTAAGGTTTGGAGTGGGAAGCACAGAGCCACTGGAGCAGTGAGAATCACAGGCTATAAGCCCCCCATCACACACACAATCCCTGATTAACTCCATTGATTCAACAGGGCTGCTCATGGGGCAAGGGACGAACGTAACCCACAGCGACGGGATCCAACCTGTTGTTCCCTTGGGGCTGTTGAGTAGTAAGAAAGGTACGCTAGTCCGGCTCCCTTTTGGCGAGGCATCGAATTCAGCTACGTTCATCCAATCCACCTCCATAAATTTAACACTTTCTTTCGGCTGGGAGGCTGGACCGACCAAGCAAGGAACACCAGGGTTCAGCACAGAGGCTGTCGGTTTGTCTGCCCCTGGAAAGGGATCCCTACCCCAACAGAAAATGATCCCAGCTGGCCCTCTTGTGCCTCTGTCCCAGCTGAGAGAGGCCACTGAGCCCCTTATGAGCACTCCCTCTGGGCCCTGGGTGATGCCTGGTCCAAGCCTTACTTCCACCAGTGGTAAAACAACCCCACTTGTTTCAGCAAGCTTGAGATCATACCCAGCAATGGCAACCAGCCTGAGACCGATTAAAATCATGGCATGCAATGCAAGCCAGCAGTTCCTCCCAGTCCCAGTCCCTCCCAGAGCCCCGCCTGGGGAAATGCAGCTCCACACACCATCTGGATCATCTACAAGCTAGCCACACATCCTGAGAGCCCGTTGGGGGATTTAATACAGGCATCCACAACAACCACCATGCCAGTCACACAAATCCAGTCAGCTACGAACACGCACACACACCCGCTCCAAAGGAAAATGAGCCATCACCACGGAGGCTGGACGCTCCTGGCACCCTCCCAAGAGGAAGATGGATCCCAGACCGCACTGGTCTTGAACGCTCCCATTAGCACAGGCTCCCCTTTGCACTGGCTGGGAGGAAGGTGTCATCGGCCCCATCCCAACCCCCTGGCACGCAGTAGCCTCCACCAGGGTCCAGCTGCCATCCCCGCCAAGGGAAAATTTCAGCACCTCCCCTCCAGCCTTGTATCCACCGGGCACCTGCTGGGAGCAGCAGAGACACCACATCCCCTCAGCAAGGGGCAGCTTCCCACTCCTGACCCTCGCCAGGAGTCCCCGACAAGACTCAGCAACAGCCAGCACCAGATGGAAGGGACTTAGGGCCCCCTCTCCTCAATGCATTGAAAATCTGGTCCTCTGTGCCCGACAATCTTTCATATACTTATCCTTACCAACCTCCATGAGGCAGGGCAAGGCAATGAGCCTCATGGTTCAGAGGGGAAACTGAGGCAGGGAGCAGCTAAGTGACTCACCCAAGGTCATCCAGGAGTCTGTGGCAGAGCAAGGGCATGCCCAGATCTCTAAGTCCCAGCAGCAGCCTCGCCTTCTGCCCAGGGGCTCCCGATGAGCCCAGGGTTTCACCCACTCAGCCTCCAGCCTAAATAAGGAAGTTGAACTTTATGAAGCAAGAACCTAAACTCAGCATGAGTGTGTAGATATAACTGAGTGGGACCAGCCTTCCCCACTGGTTGCTGCAGAGTAAGGGGCCAGACCCCCACAGCCGGCAGATGTGGGGTGGCCTGTCCCTCCTGAAGGACTCACCCTAGTCACCAGTAGTTAGGGTGTGGGTTCATCCTTGAAACATGAGGTTTTTAATCTCCCTTCTGACGTTAGTGTCAGCACGAAAGAGTGTGACCTAATGAACAGTCCTGCTCTAGGACCACTGTTCTATACTCTGCTTGGCCTCCTGAAGGAGTCTCTGTGCCTCAGTTTCCCCCTCTGCTCCACAGGGAAGCTGATCCAGCCCTCCTTTGAGAGCTATGGATAACCTGGGAGGTGGTGCTGCTACTTACCTGGGGCAAGTTAGTGCCCTCCAAAGAGCCCAGCTCATCAGTGGGGCTATGCTGGAAAAGGGCAGGAGGTCTCCCAGCTCCATGAGGATTATTTGCTTGTAGAAATTGCCAGTGAGCTTTGGCACAGACACGAGGAGAGAGTTCCCATCACAGAGAGGGTGAACTTCACCCCTGAACCAAGGCTGCTGACTAAGGGCCAAGGGCCATGTGGTGAAGAGCCTGATTTTAAACCCCTCAAAGTCAGCAAGAGACTCCACTGCCATCAGATCAGACCATGAGCACCCAGCAAAATGCTCCAATAAGAGGTGAAGTGCCAAACTGACTCCAGGCACCTCTCATCGTGTTTCAGAGGCCTGCCTGCTTGTGCAGGCAGCATTTGCACAAGTGTAGGGGCATGCAAGATTACCATACACTCCTCGTGACCCCTTCTCTGAATGGGCTAGAGCAGATAGACCACAGGTCTGACCAGTATGACGCCTCTCTCAGTACAAGCACCGGAGGTGTGAAGCGGACGCAGTTCAAATGCTCTGGTACACAACACATATGAAAGAGTCAGAGAAGATGAGGTTGGAAGGGACCTCGGTGGGTATCTCGTCCCAACCCCTGCTCAAGCACAATGAAACCATCCCAACCGTGGCATCATCTAGCTGGGCCTTAAAAACGTCTGAGGCTGGAGCTTCCACCACCTCCCTGGTAACTCATTCCAGTGCTTCACCCCCTCCTAGGGAAAAAAATTTCTAATATTCAACCTAGACCTCCCCAGATGCAACTTGAGACCATTGCTCCTTGTTTTATCTCCTGCCACCACTGAAAACAGCCCAGCTCCAAGCTCCCTGGATCCCCCCTCAGGTACTTGAAGATTGCTACCAAATCCCCCCTCACTTTTCTCTTCTGCTGACTAAACAAGCCAAGTTTCCTTACAAGTCCCGTGTTTCTGCCCCCTCATCATTTTTGTTGCCTTCTGTTGGACTCTCTCCAATTTGTCCAGATCCTTCCTGTAGTGGAGGGCCCAAAACTGGTCACAGCACTCCAGATGTGGCCTCAGTGGTGTCAAATAGAGGGGAATAACTGCATCCCTCCATCCACTGGCAATGCTCCTATTAAAGCAGCCCAGTTTGCCTTCTTGGTGACAAGGACACACAGTTAACACATATCTTAACCTGCGGAACTCACAGCCACAAGAAGCCTGGAGGCCAACATCTGAGCTGGACTCAAGAAAGGATCAGACATTCATATGGCCAGTAAGAACATCCACTGTTGTGTTAGACAGCAGTGTAAAAAAGCATAAGTAGCAATGGGGAGAAACCAACCACTAGCTCCCGAGGTTTCTTACACCTACACCTGGCACTGCCAACTATCAGAGACAGCACACCCATCAGTCCTGATCCGACATTTCCTATGTTCCCGCTCGCATAGCCCGTGGGACCACGCCACCATGGCAGGCCCGGCTGCTCAGTTGTGTTCAGACCCCTTCCAGCATTTTGTTTCCTGCTTAAAGCTCTTTGTGGAGCTGTCTGCCCTGAAAATCAGAAACACAACCTCTTGTAACAGGAAAGCGAGCAGCGCTCCCTTCCTCCCACTCCGCCCCCACACCTGCAACAGCAGCCTCTGTACCCAGGGAACCTGTCAAAGAAACTCCCAGTTAATTTTCTTTTAAAAAATCCACGTTGGAGCTGGAGAGTGGCAAGTTGTTCTTGCTGCACTCCTGAATTCCAGCACAACGCATTGCCAGGGGAACGGATCGCAACCGCCAGCCCCCTCTTCGACAGCAGGTGGCGGTGACTCATAGCCCGTCATTACGGAGCCCTGCGTGTGTGCATCAATGGCTGGGTTTGCAACCACTGTGAAGATGAAATACCTGTGCAGAGTGAGATGCTCTCTGAAAAGATCAGGTCACGAACACTTCTGCAGCGCCATTGGGATGGGAAACGTCTGCCCAGGACGCCTGGGTTCTACCCCTTGGTCTGCCAGTGACTGGCTTAGAAAAGGTTCCAGTTTGTGTATGCCTGCTTTGAGGAGCCCAGCTTTGTACATCCCAGCTCTGTGTCTCTATTCCCCTGTACAAAACGAGGCTAATAAAATAATTCTGTAACGATCCTGACTAGTGAGCCTGTCTCTGCCCACCACCACCTTCCACTGGATGCAACCAGAATGTCTCAAAAGTGTCTTAGGCCCCATACTGCTATTTGCTGACAATGATTCAGCTAAGCCAGCAAGGGCGCTGGCAACGCAGGCAGGGAAAATGGAGTCCTTTCTTTGTTCCCATGGTGCACAGCACACGAACAACAGGAGCTGCTTGGAAACGTGCAATTTCAATGAAATTTCAGCAGTAAATGTGTCAGAGTTTTCCTGAAAATGTCAAGGATATGCAAGCTCCCTCCAACTCATTTTAGCATTGCAAACTCCTCCATGCCCAGATTTGTTCCTGTTCCTCTCTGCCTGGCAGGAGTGTTGTATGGCTTAATCCACCCATATTTGCTAGCGTTTATTAATAATGTAATTTTCAAAGGTCCCACTTCAGTCTTTAGAGCCGCATGGGCTCGATGGGACTTTGCCACCCAAGTCTGACTTTAAGGCCAGAAGAGACCATCATGATTATCTAGTTCAGTGGTTTTCAAACAACGGGTCAGGACCTGATACTGGGTCACAGACCCTCAGTTACGGGGTCATGGCACCCCCAGCTGCCACTGCCAAAAGACAGGACTACATTGCTCAAAGATGTAATTGCTGGGTCATGGGTATGATTCTTTTCAACTGAGTCCTGAGGAAGAAAGTTTGATAATGACTGATCGAGTTGGATCTCTAGTACATTGCTGGCCACAGAACCTCACCCACTCACTCCTGTAATAAACCCCTAAGATCTGGCCAAGTCACTAACATCCTCAAATCCTGATTTAAAGACTTCAGGTTACAGAAAATCCACCATTCCTACTAATTTAAACATACAAATCATGCAGGCTACACAGTGCAGAGAAAGGTGAAACCTCCCAGGTTCTCTGCCGGTCTGATCTGGGGGAGAAATTCCTTCTTGATCCAAATCTTTAGACCCTGAGCATGTGAGCAAGACCCATCAGCCAAACACCTGGGAAAGAATTCACTTAGAGGCTTTTGCCAACATCACCGGCTGGCTCCAGCGCCGGCTCCCACCCCCCTGCACTGTGTGTTCAGCAGGCGTCATTCACAGGGCTCAAATTCTCATAGATTATTTCCCAGAGCCCCGCACATCCCCTTCCTCGACAAACTATAAGAACTTCAGGGTCTATCAAGGCTGAAGAGCTTGGGACTTCTGCCCCGTCACAGGGTTGTTTTAAGGAATAGCAGGCGATAGAGTCTTCAGAACGCAGATGCAAACTGGCATTAGCTACACGAGAGAAACTCAGGGCCGCAGTAGCAAGCTGGGGCCAAGTGGCCTCAGCAGAGCTATGGGCGTGAAAGGCCCAAGAGACGAAGGGTCATTGAGTATCAGAGGCAGTGCAAGGCAGGAGATGTAACCCACCGGGCCAATTTGGTGGGTCAGGGAGCTGTGAGCGGATGAGGTGACAAGGCAGGTGAGCTGCTCCGACAGCTTTCTCTGGCTGCTGGGTTTTTTATATACTCCCGGTGTCTGATGAAATCGATGCCTGTCCAGGCAGTTGGCGGCCTGGGGTGTGACTATGGTGGGACCACAGGTCAAGAGCGCGAAGGCAGCTGGTCAGAGACGATGGTTCACTCCCATGTTATGGAGGGCAGGGATGCCGTCGAGGCACCTGGCAGGCCAGAATTCAATCGTGGGGCCTTGCCGCCGGAGGGGAGCCCGGTTTTGGAATAGCAGGGGCTGTTGGGCTGGGTGCAGGGGCATCAGCACAGATCTGGGTGCGGAGAGGCAGGGGCTGCAAGTCAGAACTGAGCATCGGCAGAACAGCGCCAAAGAGATACATCCGTGTTATTAGCCCATCACTGTCATGAGAATCAAAATGCAAAATTCAAGCAAGGCTGAAAGACTAAAAATAAATCAAACTCGGCAACAGAACCTCCCCCTGGGGAGGGGAACCCACTTCCCTGGAACAGGGTGGGCGTGTTTCCCAGTAACCTTTATGTGCACGATGAAAGCAAGCAGAGGAGTGCTTGCGACCCCTGTTTTTGCACCACGGGAAACTCAGGGAGGTGTGATGACAGATCCCTGATTGGTTGCTAAGCAGGTTGGTCACTAAGCAACCAAAGTGAAACCACATCTGATGCTACCACCTCATTTGGGGGCAAAGGAAAATAAAGGGGCTGTTTTCTGTATTTGGGAGCTTCTGAAAAAAAACACCAGTAGCAGAAGGACACAGGCCGGGGTTGGAGGGGAAGGAAGCTGGCGAGATGCAGTATGGAGATGTGCCTGTCAATCCCACTCCCCAGCCTCCTGCATGGCACTCAAGCGCAGCCTGGCATGGCGACTTTCCGGGCCGTGTATTGCAAATCTAACGTACCAGGGCGCTTCACAACCAGCATCCCCCAATGGCCCGGTTAGTCCAGGATCCCAGCTCTTCATGCAGGGGTCTCAAACTCAAATCACCACGAGAGCCGCATGAGGACTAGTATGTTAGTCCAAGGGCCGAACCACTGAAACCTTTTCATACAACAATATTGAAAATATGGTAACAACAGTGTCATTGCTGGCTGCAGGAAACAGCTTTAGGGGCTGCTTGCAGCCCACGAGCTGTGTGTTCGAGACCCCGTCTTAATGCTTCAGAGGGCAAATGGGACAGCCACAGGGATTCCCCTGGTGACTTCAGTTGCTCACACAGCATGTCATGACGCAGGTGGGGGGAGCGGGAGTGGAGGTTTTCAGGTGAGCCTCACAAAAAGCCAGCCACTGACTCAGCTGAGAGGCCTACAGGAGGCGGTGAAGTAGGGAATTGAAGGGAAAAGAAGCTCCTCAAATGCCAGCAATGCTTTTTAATTTAACGACTAATCTCTTCTCAGAAAGAGCCCGCAGGCTGCCTGTGAATCCTTCCTGGAGAAGCTAGGAGATCTAACCTGGCTGAGGGGAAACTGAGGCACCAACTAGTCCACATAAAACAACACTGCTACAATGACCCAGACAGCTTTAAGTGCCACAGGACTCCTTGTTTACGATTGCCCCTTGATATCTTGGCAACATCCTTCTTGGTTTCTGATTGAAATTTTGTGCAGCTTGGCTGATGAACTTCTCAAACAAGGCATGTTCATCGTGGGTGGCGTCTCGTGGATTTGGTTCTTCAGTCCTTCAGGATATGCTCATCATCATGCAGCAGCAGTCTTCCTGCAGAACGCAGAATTTTTTTCCGTGAGGGGGGAATAAAATGTTCAGCTGTGTCTGTTGAGAATGGGAGTGGCAAGAGAGAAATTCCTACCTCTTTCCTCCCAGAAAAAAATGGCACAAACATGGGTTCAAACCACCGGTGATGACAAATGAATGAAGATACGACTTCAAATTCATCACAGGTCATTCCACTCTGGGTTCATGTTGCCAGGTTGAAAACCCTGGCCCCTTTTGGGGTGGGAGAAGGGGCACTGTGGCCCTGTGCCTGGGTCTAAATGTCTCCCTTGCATTTCAGGGCAGCATGGCCTATGGACCTGAGTCAGTACGGCTGCCCCTGTCATCTAGGGTATATGGCCTAATGGCTAAGGTCAATATGACTGCCCTGGCCCTCGGGATAGCAGGGTTTAGGGGTTCAAAGTCAACAGCAGGGTTGCCTAGTGGCCAGAGTCAATAAATGGGATGAGATGGCCCATCAGCACTTCCGAGAAGTGGGGCACCACCTAGGTGTGTGTGGCACAGGGGATGGGGGTCTTGGGCCCTGCCTGCTCCTCCAAAACCAAGCCGAGGACCCTGACAGAGGCTGGTACTCATCGCCAAGTCAGCAGGGAATCCGCCTGAAACACGCTTACGGGTTCACTGATTCTCCCACAATAGCAATGCGTAAACCCCTGGGCTCCTTCCTACCCCATCCTCATCAAGGTCTACAGTGCGCCCAGGTCTCTAGGGTCATCGGCTGGTGTGGCTGCTGGTGACGCCACCCCCATTAGGGCTTCTTCAGACAGGGGAGCACCCACGGGGGTTACAGCATCCTTGGTCTCAGGCTCCAACTGAGGCTGGACAGGAGCCTGCAAAGCATGTCTTCTCTCCTCCATGGTCTACCCCAACTGAGCCGGGCTGCTCCCTTTTGTACTGGGACTGCAAGTGGAGCATCTCCAGTAAAGCCACAAGGGCATGATTAACCCCTGCCGGTCCAGTGCAGGGCTTGTATATCCCACCACAGTTCAAATTCTTCATTCGGTCCTGATCGCAGAACAGCCTCACTGCACTCAACCACCAGCGTTTATAAGACGGGTTTCTGTAAGAGCTATGTAGAGGTTGCTAGAATCCAGAAGTTGCAGTTGTAGATTTGTAAGAATCAAGTCCGTGTACTTTTTCCGCTGGCTGAACAAACATTTCTGTCCTCTTCACTTAAGGATTCAGTGCAAGTGTCTTCATTAGCCAACGTCGGGACTGAAGTCTTTGCTTCTTCCAGTCTGATTTCAAGGGATAACTCACTGATTGAGCCAAGAGTAGCACCTACTGCTGGACAAAGGTCTACTACTGGATGGGATTGTTTAATCGGCAGTTCTCAACCACGGTGGTGGGATAGATTACTGTGTTGACACACAGTGGTAAGTATGCCATGGAGAGTCAGGGAGCTGGCTGGATTTGGCCTGGGTTGGGTGGACTGGCTTGTCCCAAAGGGTCACAATATGCTGCCAAGTGTGTCGTGACTCAGAGGTTAAGAACCACTGCTTTAAAATGACCCAAGTGGTTTCAAAAGTAGACTTACAAGAGTGAGAATGAATGGCTGTATCCACACATAGATGCTTATTTTGAAATAAGTTAATTTGAAATAAGTTAATTCAAAATAAAATCATTATTTTGGATTAACTTATTTTGAAATAAGCAAACACCTCAAATCGAAATAGCAAGTCCAGACACAGGACTTGCTATTTCAAATCGGGAAAGGGGCAACATGGGAGGTGAGGCAACATGGCCCCCTGGCTGGGCCATGTTGCCGGCCAATATATAGAAAAAGGAAGGTGCCCTGGGAAGGAGAAGGGCAAACGTGTTAAATCAAAATAATGGTTATTTCAAAATAACACGTCCGAACAGTGTTATTTCAAAACAACCATTTCAAAATAATGGCTATTTCTCTTTCTTCCTAGGTTTTACTATTTACTATGATGGGGCTTGTCCTTTTGAAATAACGAAACATTGTTTGGACGTGATAAGTTTTAAATCGAAACAACTGTCGTTGTTTCGATTTAAAAGCATTGTGTGAACATAGCCAATGGTGATAAGCGTCTCCGAATTTAGTGCAGAAGTAGCTCACTGGCCTCACTGTGTAGATCCAGCACACCACAGTAGACATTTTCCAAAGCCAGTAATTTTAAAGACAACAGTCAAGGACTGCTCATGAGAAAGCCAGCCTAGACTGGACTAATTTGAATGTCTATTTTTCCTAAGACTTTCAGGTCTTTGGAGCCTTGCTGAAGAGAAAAGTATAACAGAGTCATTGCATTTATGGCAAAACCAACAAGAGTCCTGTGGCACCATAAAGACTAACAGATTTCTTTGCGCATAAGCGTTCGTGGGCTCCAACCCACTTCGATTTTGCTGTATGCAAACTAACACTGCTACTCCTCTGGAAATTACATTTATGGCTTTTTAAATGTCTTTTAAGATTTTGCAGCTTACGTTAGTGCTTGATTATGTCTTTCAGAGAAGTTTTCAGCTCTAATCTGAACATCTAGAAGTGCATTTAGTGGCCTACCACTGCCATCAAGATAACATATACAAGGACTCTACACTCGATGCCCACTTGCGTTAGTCATTCACCAGTCAGCTGTGACCATTTCTTGAATGTGGTGAGGAGAGTTCTTCACTTTTTCAGCTGCTGAGTCACATGCACCTGACCAGACTATTGAGTTTCTTGCAGAAAGATGGAGAGCATTTATCAGTCCTGTTCAGAACCAGTGTCCAGCTTCAGGATTGACAAGTGACAATGCACTTAACATTGGCCTCCAGTTTGTAGAGTGTGGCATCTCTTGCTTAAATAGAAAGTTTGATGTGGCAGGTGTGTTTGTTCACAGAAACAGTGTTGTCTCTTAACAGCCTCATTAAGTACGTCTAAAATTGGCTTTAATAGTGACTGTATAAGGCTTTCTGCATGTTGATAAGGTCCAGAGGCATGAGGCTTTATGGCCTTTTAATGTAGGTGGTCAGCACTGGTTTTGCTGATCGGTCTGGCCAGCCGAGATTCTCCATTTTTACTACATAAAACCTTGACAAGCCCACATTTTGAATACTGTTTGTGGGTGTTATTGCCCCATCTCAGACAAGTTATACTGGAATTGGAAAAGGGACAGAGAAGAGCAGCTAAAACGATGAGGGGTATGAAACGTTCCGTCTGTAGAGAGATTAAAAAGACAGGGACTTTTCAGCTGGAAAAAGAGACAACTAAAGTGGGGAGGAATACGTCTGTTGGGGAGAAAGTGAATAGGGAAATCTTATTTACTCCTTCATATAACAAGAACTAAGAGGGTCATGCAATGAACTTAACTAACAGCAGGTTTAAAACAAACAAAAGAAATTACTTCTTCACACCATACAGATTCAACCTGTGGAACCCTTTGCCACGGGGTGTTGTAACTTATCTAATTCTTTTTCAAACCCTTTTAAAGTAGGACAGGTCCACCAGTGGCTATTAGCCAGGACGGGCAGGGATGCAAAACCGTGCTTTGAATGTCCCTGTCCCCTCGGTTTGCCAGAAGTTGGGCATGGACAATAGGGACAGATCACCTGATGAATGCTGTTCTGTTCATTCCCCCCCGAACCACCAGTGATTTGTAGCCCAACACCAGCCAAAACTGATCACTTGGGAAACACAGCTCTGTCTGCTAGACACCTAGGCAGAGCAGGCGTGCTCACGTAAATATAAGCTAGTCCTGAAGCCTCCCCCTCTGCCGCCAAATCTGGCTTGCCACAGTCAGGGGAGAGCTCATTCAGACCTTATTTACAAGTCATAACTTGAAATTAGGTAGCCACACATAAGCAAAAAGAATACATCAACATGGTCATAAAGAGATTTCTGACTTCTGTTTTTTCAGGTACGAGCATTTCATCATATTTTGTGTATGCTTTTAAAGTGTGTATTAATGTTTTGGTTTCAATTCACATTTCCAACCAATGATTAAATTGATTTGCTGTTACTTTATGACCTGATCCTATGTTTTACACCCCCTTGCATTTAGTTTCATTCCTTTCTGTAAGTTCACCCATCTTCGAAGCATTTGAGGAAGTGGGATCTTCTCTCACGAAAACTCATGCAAAAAATAAATCTGTTAGTCTTCAAGTGCCACACAACTCCTTGTTGTTTTTTTAACACTGCATGCAACTAGTTCATCACAGGGGAGTCTTGGGGAAATTCAGGTGGAAGATGGGGAAATCCCTGGATTGGGCAAAGAGATTCCCTAAAGGATGATTATGTGGTTCAGACAGTGCCCTCAATACACTAGGTGCTTCCCTGAGACATTTTTCGCATGGAGAACTGAAGGGGAAATCCCTTGACTGGGCAAAGAGATCCCCGAATGGGTTATTATGTGGTTCGGACAGTGCCCTCAATACACTAGGAGCTTCCCTGAGGCATTTCTCTCTGGAGAACTGAAAGCAAACCCACTGCCGGTTCTCTTCTTTGTGTCCCAAGAGGCGCAGCAAGAGTGCATGAGACCCACAGTCAACTTAGACCAGTGTCCTCTCTCCCATAGCGGCCAGGCATCGTTAGACGTTTATGGAAGAACCACTACTCAAGTGACAATGGGGACCAGTGAGTAGGGCATAGACTTGAATAGAGACAATGTGGGGTCTAGGCCCACCTCCGATCTGCTGTGTGGTCTCATGTGCTTTGCTAGTCTACAGGCTTTGAAATGAGCTCCTTCTGATAAATTCCTGGTTAGTGTGATGTGTTTTTACAGGGTCTACCACAGCTCAGACTGATGGCAGTATTCCTGTAGTATCACTAATGATCTAGCACATTGCATGTTTGCCCTAATAATTACCCTTTTAATCAGGCAGGCTCCTCTTCTCAAGCTGGAGTTGGGGAGTGGGGGATTTCCTCCCTTCTAAAGCTCATGTTTAATTTTTTAGGTTGGGATTTTCTTCAAAGAAGCCTAAATTTGAGTTCCCAAATCCCGTAACTGCCTTTGGAAACCACAGCTTTAAACAAACCAAACAAGGAGTCTGGTGACACTTTTAAAGAGTTACAAATTTATTTATGGCATGAGCTTTTGTGGGAGAAAATCCCCCTTCATCAGCGGCACGATGTGGGATGACACCCACGAAAGCTGATTTGTTAAATCAATCAGTTAGTCTTTAAAAGTGCCACAAAACTCTTTCTTTGTTTTCATGGGCTAGACTAACATGGCTACCCCACCAGAACCTGGCTATCTCTAGTTATTACAGCTGCCCAGCAACTCTCCAAAGGAAATGTAGCTTCTTCAACAACGATTTTTTCCATGAGAAAATTATGATTTTTACTAAGCATTTTTAAGTTTTCATACAAAAAATATAAAAATAAAGCATTTCATTTTGGGTCATTTTGACCCAAATCAGAATATTTTTATTTTCGTTATGTAACTTGAAACATTTCGTTTCCAATGAGTTCCATAAAACATTAGACTGAATATATGAACGGCCATACTGCATCAGACCAATGGTCTAGCTAGTCCAGAATCCTGCCTTTAAACAGGACCAGTGCTAGGTGCTTTAGTGGGAATGAACAGGGCAATTACTGAGTGATCAAACCCTTGCTGTCCACTCCCAGCTCCTGGCTGTAAGAGGTTAGGGCTACTCACAGGACGGAGCGGTATCTCACTCCATCTCAGTTAATAACCACTGATGGACCTATCCTCCCTCATTATCTAAGTCTTTCTTTAACCCAATCATACTTTTGGTCTTTATAACATCCTCTGCCAATGAGTGCTACAGTTCAACGTACACACTAGAGAGGCAGCCGTCAGCAGACTATCACCTCACACCCCATAAACACTTGATAACTTGGAAGATGCATCCATGGACAAATCCAAAAGTTGAACACTATCAATAAAAGTTGCAGACACACTCTGAGAAAGATCATTCTGAAAAACTGATTGAAAAAAGGGTCAACCATCACGCCAAGACTTCCGCAGGACCCTGCACCTTCTCACAGGATATCTGCTTGTGATCTTGCTCCCTCAAGGACTGGACAATAGAGCCACATGAGAACACGTTGATGCTGTGAGGTCAGCATTGGCTACCGCAGACAACTCAAAACGTGCCCCATAATGCATTGCAGATTTCCCTGTACGCCAGGCAGCTCGGCCACCAGGGCAGCCACGTGACTCTGGTTGCACTGTGAGAGATCTGGTCCAGCCTCGCTGTCTGGTCCCTCAGGAAAATGGGGGCTTCAGTTTCCCAAACTACACCCCCCATCAGGCATAGCACCAGCTTAGCAAAACACAGTTTAATATTGAACTGGCTTGAAAATAAGCCGGCTCTAAAAACCCAAATGAAACACATCAGTTTCCAGATTGACAGAATGTTTTGTTTTGACTGGAGACTTCGTTGCAGCATTTTCAAAGCAATGTGTTTTGCGACTGCTGTTCTGCACCAGGTTTCAAAACCGCAACTTTTCTTTCCGCTGTGGGATGAAAATAACCATATGTTGTAATTTCCCATAGGATAGAAATTCTGGCTTTCCTTCTGCTCCCCTAGAGACCCTTCAGGTGTCACTCAGACCCCTCAACTCCTATTTTGAGGGTACATGGTGTCACGTAATGCACACTTGGATGGCATCATGTCTCCTACAGCTTCATGTATGAGTACAGATGTGAAACATGTTCCCAGGTATTTTACTTGGCGCAGGGGGAGGCAGACAATCAGGGCTACCTCTCAGTACAGAGGTGGAAGAGGTACATGACAAAGGCAATGCAAATTGCGCTCCCTGGCTCAGGTGGAGCGAAGAGAACCACCAAGGCTCAGGAAGAGGAGGGACTGAAGGGGGTTTGAAGAGAGACACTTTGAATTGGGAAGGGCTTTTGGCCGGAGAATCTCCCTCCTGAAACAACTCCATCTACATGAAGGATTGGGCTCTGCCTAGGGAAAGGAGGAGACTGGCTGCAAATCCATCATTCAGCCAATCGTGAGTAAGCCTGAACAGTCAACTTTAGGTTAGAATACATCTTATATTTTAAGTTAATAGTGATTAACCCCTGACTGATTTATTAAATGTATTTGCATTGATTTTCTATATACTCCCTTAAAATCATATTCTAATCAATAAACTAATGTTTGTTTTATCTAAAGCTGTGTTGACTTTAGAGGGTGTGGATGAGCAGAGGTGAGGCATTCTCATTTCTTTGATAAACTGGCAAAGTGAAGTCTATGAACTTGCAGGGACCTGAGAAGAGCCCCAATCCCTGCAAGATGGAAGCTCCCGGCAGGACATCTGGGGCAGGATAACCATCCCCTGAGTGGCTGGAGGGTGCACAACAAATGCTACCATCTGGGGGCTGATGTGGGCTGACCCAGGAGTGGATGGCCACCTAGCAGAGCGGGGTAAGTTAGGGTTCAAGGGCTGGCGATCAGGGAGGCCCAGCAGCACACCGGACCAGATTCTGGGAGGGGAACCTCACACATAAGCCTTAAGTGGTGTGGTGGTGCTTAGGCTCCGTTCAGGGGCAGGGCCGGCTCTACCCATATGCCAATGAGGCCTTGGCTCGGGGCGCTACTGTTTTAGGGGTGCTGCGGCGCTGCACCAGGGGTGGGGCAGGCTGGCCCAGAAGCCGGTCCCCATGCTCGCCCTTCCCCGAGCCAGCCATTCCTCCCCCAGAGGTGGAGCAGGCCACCCCATGGGGCTGACTCTGCTCTCTCGCCCCATCTCTGGGCTGGCCATCCATGCCCCTAGGGAGGAACAGCCAGTCCAGTCCAGGGGAGGGCTGGGAGAGCAGCATCTGCCCCATGGGCTGGTCCCCTCCACCCCTTGGCTGGCGGTTACCCGCCCTGGGGGTGAGGCGAGCTGGCCCAAGGCAGAGGCTGGGTTCCACTTCCCCCCCAGCGGGGCAAAAAAGTGAAAGCCGGCTCAGGGCACCAAAGCCCCTTGAGCCGAGCCTGTTCAAGGGCAAACTTTACCTGCTGTTAGCCAGATCATAACATACGATGGCGGCTAGTCCACAGAAAGGAAACAGCCAAATGCTAGTGATGAGTAACGGTATTTCTCCCTTAGCTCAAGTAACAGGGGTATGAGCTTTTGATGCTAAAGGAGAAGGATCACGTTTCCAGGGGGTAGAATTTATGGAGTAAATCTGCCTATTGTCTGTAACACATGACAAATTGGAGAAAGTCCAGAGAAGAGCAACACAAATGATTAGAGGTCTGGAGCACTCGATTTACAAGGGGAGACAGAAAGCACTGGGTTTGTTTAGCCTGGAAAAGAGGAGACTGAGAGGGGCCATTATAACAGTTTGCAAGTACCTAAAAGTTTGTCATGAGGCAGAGGGAGGAAAACTGTTCTCCTTAACTGCCAATGATTGGACAAGAAGCAATGGGCTTAAATTACAGCAAGGGAGGTTTAGGTTGGACATAAGGAAAAAATTCCTAACTGTCAGGGTGATTAACCGCCGGAATAAGTTGCCTAGGCCAGTTGTGAAATCTCCATCATTGGCAGTGTTTAAGCACTTGTCAGGGATGGTTTACGGGTACTTGGTCCTGCTATGAGTGCAGGGAATTGGGCTTGACAACCTCTCATGCTCCCTTCCAATTTCTGTGATTCTACCAGCACCCTACACCCTTAGTGCAGCTGTATTTCAGTTGCATAGAGCAGGATTTCCCACTGCAAAAGAGGAGGGTAACAGTAATGTAAAAAAGGGACCATACGACCTAGGATAGGAGAGGTAGGACTGTGCAGCAGAGCTGAGCCAGCGGCAAGAGTGGATTTGGGACAAACAGCCATTTGCCAGCAACCAAAACATTTCAGTTTGGCTCAGTGGAAACCTTTTGCTTTGATAAAATCCAAGGTGTTTTCTTTCAACTTACATTACATTTATAACAGCCTACAAAAGTCAAAAAGAAACCTTTTGATTGCTGGCGAACACTCAACGCATTGCCACAGAATGTTTCCATTTCGACCGACTCAACTTTTTCTGACAAGGAAACAGATCTGTCAGAAATTTCTCAACCAGCTCATGTCATAGAAGATGAGGGGTGGAACAAACCTCTGGAGGTGTCTAGTCCAACCCCCTTCTCAAAGCAGGACCAACCCATCTAAATCATCCCAGCCAGGGCTTTGCCTTAAAAACCTATAAGAATGGATATCCCACCACCTTCCCAGGTAACCCATTACCTGCTTCTCCACCCTCCGAGGGAAAAAGCTTTTTCCTAATGTCCAGCCTAGATCTCCCCCACTGCAACTTGAGACCATTGCTCCTAGTTCTGTCATCTGCCACCACCAAGAACAGCTTAGCTGCGTCGCCTTTCAAGTAGTTGAAGGTTGCTATCAAATCCCCCCTCACTCTGTTCTTGCAGGTGTGGAAGGTAAGACAGACTGGCAATGAGAGGGTAAACTGAGGCCTGACAGGCTGGCAGTGTTGCGAATGGCTGGCAGGGGAGGCTTGGCGACGGCGAACCTGGCACAAGGTCTGACTGTCTTGCAGCAAAAAGGCAGCTCCCTGCTGACTGCAGTTCGGGGAACTGATCTTTCTAGGCAGTATGTCTGTTGGCCCAGGGGGTACATCGCTTGCTGGGATGGGGCAGAATTCACCTACCACAGGGAGGATATGCTAAGTGGGAGATAACCAGGCCATTGGCCGTCTAGCATCTGAATTCCCAGGAGGTTCGGCTGTGCTGTGAAAGCACAACGCAAAGCAGATCAGGTCTGTGACGGGCTCCCACGCGGTAATGCAGCTCAAGGAAGAGCCCTGCTCACTTTCATGACAGGGGATGAGTCTACTCTGGGCAATAATAATACAGGAAGCACCATCAGAAGTGAATTGACTCCCTGTCAGCTGGTGTTAATGGTACTGGCCTGTCACAGATGGGGAAACTGAGGCACGGATCAGGGCAGTGGCCTGCCCAGAGTCACAGAGGATGAAAGCATCTGTGCCAGAATTCACACCGGTCTGATCTCCACTCCCAGGTCCATGTTCACATCTCAAGGCCCCATGGCTTTGATTAACTGCACCTATCTCCACACAGCAGGTTTGTGCCTGCCCACTTCCTGGAAGTCAACTAGTATCGCCAGAGGCAAATGGAGTGAGCTCCATATCTCTTCAGATGGGGGAGGGAGACTAAATTACAGCAGGTTGCCCAACTTCTAGTCGCTGTGTGTGACGTAGCTAGTAGCCACATGATCGAGGTATTTATGTGCAAGCAAAACATTGTGCCTACAGCAGCTTTGCAGAGCCAGAGAGAGGCCTAGAAGGTCTGGAGGCTCACCCAGTTTGCCCCGGGTGCTTCAGGCACTCACGCCCTTTGGTGTGAAAATCACCCCCACCAGGGGCTGACCTGGGACCTTCTGCACCAAAAGGCCAAGCCTCTATCATTTAAGCTAAAAGAGCGACTATGTCTTCTGATGGCAGCGGTGAGCTCTTCCTCTTTGGGTCAGATTCATTTAGCCAGCATCTTACAGGTTCTTCTGCGTCCCAATCCTGCACCCTTCCCTTTGCGGGAGGAAGCCCTGTTCACACATGGGGAGCCTCATTTGTTGCAAAGCATTTTCGCTGGCAAGATGGTGTTACAGCAGGTGTTAAAAAATGGGTTTGGCCCCACTCAGAAAGTTTCCTGTTTGTAGTTGCCCTGCTAAGTAGAGCAACGCACTATTTCCCATCAACTGGTGCTGCTCAAAAATTTACCATCAAAACTATGTGTTTCTCAACAGGAATTTGGGGTTGACAAGTTGTTTTTGTTTGTTTTGGGTTGCCTTTACTTGGTGGTGGGTTGGGGGACTTTTGTCAAAAACCTGAATTCCTGACAAACAAAAACTGTCCATTTTGTAATGCTGCCACGGTGCCTCATGGAGCATGTAGTTCGGGAGCCTCGTTGTCCTGCATGGACAGGGCTTTCTGGTTGGGCTGCATCTGCCAGGATGCACGGCCCTCCCTCACCAAGAAGGGGCACCATAGTGCATCATGGGGAATGTAGTCCGAGTAGGCCATTCAGCCTGTAGAGGGGACATTAGGTGCATGGGACGCCAGAACTGCAACTCCCACGAGCCATTGTGGCCATGCTTCCCAATTGAAATATTTCAGGTTTTGATTTTTCATCAAAAGCTTTTTCATTCATGTCAAACTTTGGAGAGGTTGAGAGGGTAGCATTTTTCCAGCTGAGTCTTTCATCAGCTCAGGGAATTGCCACTTTATGAGAACCGCCACAGGTTCCAGGTTCTACTTTATTCCTGCTGTAACCATGCTGTCTGCATAGCTAAAACCCTGGGGCGCTCCACAGGCCCTTCAGTTATTATATTTTAAACATAAGCAAACCTCAATACAAAGGCTTCACTTCTACGTCAACCCATCCTAAGTAACAATTACACAGAGGGAAAAGCAAAGTGATTCAGAGAATGTTGTCTTCCCTGCCCCCATCACTCCCGAAATGTTCGCACAGTGCATATGAATAATAAGCCAGGCCATGGAAAAGCAGAACCTGGAGGAACATGACCACTTGTGCTCTGCAGGATGGGGTGGAAGGTAAAAATGACAAACCCAGAGCTGGAGAGCTTTCCAGCAAGCAGAAGCAAGAGCGCAATACGGCAGTAATGGTGGGGGAGGCTTTCCGTTCAAGGAGACACAGAGAAAACGCAAATGCTTTATTCTGCAAATGCACAGGGGAGAAAAAAAGAGGGGGAAAGAAACTCTGGGACAATGAAGTGTGGCTCTCCCAGGCTTTCCAGAGTCCCAACAGATCTAATAAAAATATTAGCATGCCCACAGCCTCATCTGCACAGTGACCCACTGCAAGAACGCAGCATGCAATGACATACAGACAAGTTTTACCTTCATATCTCAAGTTTAGATACTCCCCCATCCCCCCAAGCTAGGATTTGGGCTAGAGATCTGCTGCAGAGAGCCTTATTTTCCATGGTACAGAGCAGTTCAGACAGAGAAAAAAGGAATTGGTTCAAGCCAGTCAAACGAATCCCACACTCACCAAAACAGGCAGATTCACAAATTCTCACAGGAAACCTGACCACTGTTCTCAGTGCTGACCATAGCTTGGGTGCAGAGACAAATAAGCCTGAACAGCCATGAGACACTGGGCAAACACAGCCTGAAATGCACCCGGGGAAACCTTAATAACCCAAAACAAACTTCAGTCCCATCTCTGCACCGATCCCAAGAGTCTGTACTCAGAGCGTTCCCCTGAGACGCCTGCTCTGCTCAGAGCAGGGTCCACCCCTGCCTATGATTTCAGACCCCAGCCCTTCCAGGCCAACCAAGGTCAGCGACAGCCTGAAGTTGTTTCCACCTCATGGCTGTTGGGCGACATGATTCTGACGGGTCTCAGCTTGGATACTACAGCGCTTCTCACCACAAAATCCCACCATCCCTTCTGGTGCTTACTGGTCCCCTTCTGCTAGTGTCAGCAAAGAGGCCAAGAGCTGCAGGCAAGAAAGGAAGAACGGTCCAGTGGTTAAGGTGCTACCCTGGGACTTGGCACAGATTTCCTGTGTGCTCTTGGGTGAGTCACTTAACCTCCCCGTGCCTCGGTTTCTCCCTTTGGGCAATGGGGATGCTCGTCCTGCCCACCCACGGGGGCGTATAGATGGGGAGGCCGTGACAGGCTCACGTCTCCTGGAGCTCGACACGTGCTGCGCTGGGGGGACCCTTGTATGGCAGCTGTTGCATTGCACAGGAAAAGCCGAGTGGCACTTCCCCCTGCCCGTGGCAAGGGCTCTGTGGCACCCTGGCAGCTCAGGCTTGGCACTTGGCTCCCATTCTCTCCAAGCAGATCTGCACGCAGCCAGATGCGTGTGAGCTGGCTTGGCTGATGGCGCCCAGGGCTGCATGTTTCAGCTACGTGTGGGCATGCACTGGACAGGAGCCAGCAAGATGTGTAGCAAAGGGAGGAGGGGCCAGCTGCGTTTTCATTGCAGGAAGTTGCGAGCATTTTCAGCTCTGTGGAAGGGGCTTCACCAGGGGCCACATTTTGGGGTGCAGAGGAAGACAGGAAAGTGGCAAGCAGGCTTATCTCTGTTAAGTCTGAGCTCCCACCCACCTCACCTTAAATTCTGCAGCCTTTGGAGCCATGGAGGGAAGAAATAAGAAACAAGGGAGAGAACTAATGGTGCATGAAAACCAGCTGCTTGGGTGATTCCCCCTGGCCGTCAGCAGCCAGGGGAACTCCAGACATAGCCACATGCTAGCTCAAAACCGGCCTTCCCCGAGAGCCGACAGGCCCTGAGCGAGAGGCAGAGCTCTGGCCCAGCTGAGGTGGGAGGAATTGCACTCGGGGAATTTGCCAGCTTGCGATCGGATCTGGCTCTGGGAAGGGACCCGTCTGCAGTGCCACGAGGGATTTGACCCTCTCCCCCTGCAAAGCAGACATGAGCCTAAGAGGCTGGAGGACTTTCAGGTCTCATCCCTTGGACAGGCTCATTCCCGGCTGCCTAGGCTCGGTTGCTTTCTCCAGCACAGCTTGTCAGTGCATCCCCCCACATCCTCAGTGCTCTTGCAAGGCAGAAGATGCAGCCGGCAATCTCCCTTTCCTTCATCCTCCAGCTCCTACCTCCCTGTGCCCCCAACAGCTCTCCTCAACAGCACCTCTCCTCGGTGCTCTCACATGGCAAGCGGGACTGGGCAAGCTTTCTCACCTATCCTCTCCCACCCCTTCCAGGGGAGAGCCCAAAAATCACTTCCAAGGAAGGTCGCTCCTCCAGGCCTCTGCTGGGGGCATCCTCCACATTGTGCGTTGTGTCTGCCAGCCAGCGGCCAGCCACGGGGATGGGTTTGGTCATTGAGTCGTCCAGCCAGTGGCTGCGTCCACTTAGGAGAGCGTTTCGCCATGCACATTCGCCTGAGAGAGACCAGGATTTCCAGGCAGAAGCCCGCACCCAATCCCGGGCTAGGCTCAGCTTGTCTTGGATGCATGATGCTCTTGGCATCAGACCCCAGGGGTGCACGGGTTCCCCACCATAAGACACGTGCCCTTTCCCTTAGCAAACAGCCATACCTGCTGTTCTCTCGGAGTAGGCCACCAGCCCCAGCTCTCCCACACTGGTGCTCAGCCCTTCTAGTAAATACAGGAGCTACGCTCACCTCGCACAATTACACCAGGGCTGGACTGGGCCAAGCTAGGGCAAATATTGGCACAGCTGGTAAAACATCAGTGGCTCGGGGAAGTTTGTCCCATTGCACGGGAGACACAGACTGGCACGGTACAGACTCAGTTCAATCCCTGCTGACATGCTACAGCGGAGAGAGAAGGATTTTAGATCGGAGCCAGGACATGCTATCAGGTACCCATCCTATCCTGGCACACTGGCGTTCTCAGGGCCAGCAAGTCCACCAACAACCAGTGGGCCAACAATCGCCCCGTGCAACCCACCGTGTTCCTGCGGGCGCTATCCATTAGCAAGCAGGCCCTGGCCATATCCTCAAATGAACCATTCGGGCGGGAAAGGCCGGCGCGCTCAGAGTTAGCCACCCCAGCTGTCTCCTACCTTTTCACTCACTGTCGAGCCGGGCACCTGCACCACGCCACCCGGTCACATGCCCCCCGAAGATGGGACACGGGGGCCGAATGGAGGTATGGAAAATGGTAACTGCCTTCCCCAGAGAAAACACCGTGGGAGTTTTACACACCCTCTGCGCTCTTACTTCCTGGTCTGGGCTGCCTTGCATTCCTCGCCGCCCGCCCTCCCTCCCTCTTTCCCCGCCTGCATCTGTCTCCTCTGCCAGCCCCAGCAGGTCCCTCGGGTGCAAAGGCTTCCTTGCTTCATGCCTGCCAAGCCTGGCTGCAAAAGGCACTCACCTACACCAGGGGCGAGCCAGCCCCGGACCTGCAGATGGAGACAGGTGGTGGGTTCGTCACCCTTTCTGTTCAGACATCCCCACCAGATCTGAGGAACTTGTGGGAGTCCATGCTGAGGGGAAGAGCAGCATTTCTTACTGGTATTAAAACCACCTCCCTGCTGCCGGATGCCCAATTCCTGCAGGGGGACAGGTGAGCGGTGTGCGATGGGGACAGGGATCTTCAAACCCTCGCTTCTGCAACAGCAGCCGTCGCAACCAGCCCAGCAGGCAAGAGGGAGAAGATTGCCCAGCAGCCGTTCGGGGAAAGGGCTCCACAAACGAGCATCTCCCCTGCCTCCATGATCTGATTCAAAACTCAGGTACAGGTCTGATTCCTAACAGGCCACCTGGCGAGCCGGGCACGGAGCCTCAACTTTATTCAAGGACCACAGAGCGTGGTGCCAAGGGGCCTTCAGGCCACTGATGTGCTCCCTGATCTCGGGCTGCTCCGCACCAGGCTCGACCTGCTATGTAGCAAAGGGCAGCCTCAGGGCTGCTCTATTACTCACAGCCCCGCTCGAAAAAAGGGAACGGGTATCTAGGGATTGCTTCAATCACCTCTTCCGGGGCAGGATGCAGCAGTGACTTCACAACACCCTGCAAGGACCCACAACAGTCTTGGCCGAGTAAATGCCAAAGGACTCTGCAGCCGACTGGAGGGTTGGAGAGGGGGCTGAAGGGGACTATTCATGAACTGGGAAGTGGCCAGACACAAGAGTTAATACCACAGTCCCCATGAAATGCAGAGGTGGCTGGCAATTATTTGATAGAAAACAAGGATTTGTCCAATAAACCCCTCACCTGTTTGTGAAAACCTGTCATTAGCCACAAGACTTCCATTGGGAAGGTTCTCAGGTGCAAGGGGAATTTGTGCTCAGGAAGAAAATAGTCACGGCATTCAAATGGGAACTTGGCTCAAATCTGAGTCATCTGTGCTCTCAGGTGATTGCCCTCCACAGTGGGCTAGACTGGTCTCAAACACTGTGTCGGGACACAGGACTGTGTTGTCACACAGCAGTAAGCATGTCGCCAAGAGCTGGGGGGATGCTGGATTTGGCTCGGGGTAACCAGTGTGTCCCGTAAGTGCCAAATATGCCACCAAGTGTGTGGCGACCTGCAAAAAGGTCAAGAAATTAACCACTAGCGCATCGGTCTCTAGCAGGCCCCGGGTATTAAATATCCAAAGTGGAGCAGCTTTAGACAAACCACAGACCGAATTTGTAGGAAAACAAACAAGGAGGCCTGTGGCACTTTCAAAGGCTAATTAATTAATAAATAATTTATTAATTTTAATTACATACATTTGTTAGTCTTCAAAAGTGCCACAGGACTCCTTGGTTTTTGCCAAACTAGACTAACATGGATCCCCCTTTAGGCTTGAATCTGTAGCACGGCGGTTAGAGGCAGGTGCAGGGCCCTGCACAGACGAACGGTCAGAGTCGGCACCTGGCCAAATCAGCAATAGTCTATACAGACAGAGTAGGACTGGGACTCGACCTCCTACTCCGGAGTCATGCCAGCTCTAACTACACGCCAGCCTGCCTGCACCATTAGCTTATTGCAGCCCAGGGATTGCAACCATGTGCTTCAACCCGTGAGCCCCATTTGCTAACAGCAGATACAAACAACACAACGCAATCAGGAAGTCACCATCGCAATCCCGCTATGTTTCTTGGACCTGTGTCAGCACCAGCTTTTTGCTCCTCCACCTTCTCCCCCCTGTGCACCCAGGCAGTGGTGTCCTGGAGCTCCCTGTCACATTGCATCTACTGCATACCCTCAAAATCCCTTTCAGCTCGTGATCGGTTATAGTCTAACGTGATGGCACCTAAGTGCCACAATTTTTACTATGCTTTTTTACAGCACCTCATAGCATGGGGCGCTGGTAGTTCACGACCTCTAGGAACCTCTGCTAGTAAATCAACAATTACGCTTTTTACCTATAGATCACAATTTGCTTTACAAGGGGTTGCAAGCATCATTAGCCCCATTTTGCCAATGGAGAAACTGAGGCACAGACAGGCAAAGTCACTTGCCCAAGGGTTCAAAAGCCTGGCCCTCAGCACAGGGCCACACCTCATCAGGAATTTTTTTTGGAAAAATGTGATGTGGATTCATCAGAACCAAAGCTGTTCACAAAAGCAGGTCACTTTCAACCCATCTCCCACCACAACACCTATGTGGGGTGTGGGTAGGGTTACCAGACATGTCCTCCTTTTTACCTTCACATCCTCCGTCAGGCAGGTATTTTAACAATACATGGTTTTGTCTGGCTTTTTACTTACAGGGGTTAAAGTATGTTGGAATGCCCTGGAACACCCTATTTTTAGGGGGAAGCATTCCAGGGCCCCCTAAAAACAGAAGAATATTACGTTAATATAACATTTTCCCATGTGTCCTCCAATGTCCTCCTTTTCATACTTCCCTGTCCTCCTTTCCATGCTTTGGCATCTGGTAACCCTAGGTCCGGGGGGAAATCTCTGAAATTGTCCAAATGTTCCATTTCAATGTTTTCAACCCAGAAATTCTGGGATTTTCAAGTTGAAGTTGCTTTTTGTTTCAGAATTTAAATTTTAGACTTTAAAAACAAAAAAGGTTAAAAGAAGATAAAGCTCCAAAATGAAACACGCCATTTTGACAGGATCAAAACAAAAAAACATATAAACAGACCCCAACTGAATTTTCTTTCCATGGGTTGTGAAAATTTTGGAGATTTTGACTTTTCGTCCCAATTCAGGCCAGGAAAACAAAAATAATTTAGCATCTGAGGAAGGGAGCCTTGAAAAAAGATCTGTCCCAGATTTCACACAAGACCCTACACGAACCACAGCGACAGTTTGCACCTAGCCCCCCAGCCTGAGTATTCCCATGGGAGAGGCCAAGGGCCCTGCAATACACCCCACATCTCCCTGCCATCCACCCTCCCCAATTTCTGGGGATCACCCACTCCACAGCTCCTCCAAGGCCCCAGCACCGTCTCCTCCCCGCCATACATACATCCCCACCACCTTTGACTCGGCATCCTGGATACGCTCTGGAAGGACTGGACTTGCAAATAGTGTAGTGGCTAACACCTCTGCTTAACATGCAGAAGGTCCTGGGTCCAATTCCCAGGGGGTTGGACTCGATGATCTCACGAGGTCCCTTCCAGCCCTATGATTTGATTGATTGATTGATTGACGTGCCCCCGTCACAGTGGGGTCTGAGCATGCCTTGCTCCCTAGCGCTCCCTCAGACACGAATATGTCTGCATCGCACGGAGCTCCAGCCAGACATGTTCAGGTGTCATGGTGATGAGGGCAGGAGGGGGAGCAGACGGGCACTAGCCTAAGAAGCCTGAACGCCAGCTGACAACAGCTGAGCCGTGCAAGCAACGGGAGAGGCAAAAGAGCTTGCCCCACAGGCCCGTGCTGGATGGACGGGCTCAGCAGCGTGCAACAACCTCCACCACTGGAGGCGTGCACGGGTTACAATCCCTAGTGCACCAGCCAACAGAGCATAGTCACGGACTGTGTCCATTGCCCCCATCTGGCAACAAGAACGCCTATTTCTGGCCACACGGCTCCACCCCAGCGGAAGCAGCTCTCCCACCTGGCCAAATGAAGGGGGCACCTCGGATCCCCATCACTGCACCCGCTTCATACACAATAACGGGTGCATTGCGCATCCCTACTCCATCCGTCCTGGGCTCCCGGCCACCCCCACCGCTGGCCCAGCACTGGGTCAATGCCCAGCTGTGGCTACACCCCCTCATCCTCACGCTGGCCTCTCCTTGTGGAAATTACAGCTCCCGGCTTGGAAGGCCATGGGGTGTCCCAGGAGATTTAGGGAGCCAGCTAACACCCCGGCCGGGAGACACTGCAGCCCCACAAGCAGGCTAGGGAGAGGGACAAGAAGGCAAAGGTGGAGTAGGACACAGTCTTCTCAGGCTGGAGAGAGGCTAATTTTGTGTCATTCATCCACCTATGGCCACATTTAAATGGACCCCTCAGCAACGCGTGGAGGAGAGGAGCATGCAGCGGCACTAGAGAGCTGTGTATCTCTGCTGCGGAAGAGCCCGAATCCCTCACAGTTTGGCTCCTGGCCGTGGGGCGCGAGTGGATGGTGTGGCAGCGAACTGCCACAGACGCGTGCTGCTAGGACAAAGCACATGGCTGGACAGGAACCGGCTGTCACTGCACAAAGATCCCAGGCGGCAGGGTACAAGGGTTTGGTAGCCACAAGCCACTTTACACTGCACTGACTTGTGCTTTTCCAGCCCCATGCCATGCCCTCAACCAGCCCAGGGCACACTACACTCATTTCTGAAGGGGACGCAACATCACGGTGTTGGCAGAGTGCCTGGACAGTGCAAACTTCCCAGCTCCTTAGTAATTGCCCCTTAGCCACCATACATCACATCGGGGCGGGGGAGCAATCATGCCTATTTTAGAGAGGGGAAACTGAGGCACAGAGCAGTCAGGTGACTTGCCCAGTGGCAGATTCAGGAACAATAAGCCAAGGATCCTCAGTCCTACCCCCCGAGCCATACAGCCTCTCCCACCAGGGTGCAACAGTTACAGGAGACACTGAGTCCTTACTGAGGACTAGCATATAGCTCCCCACACTGCCGTTGGGGCAAGACCTGAGGAGCTCACGGCACGGATCATATAAGCAGATGGACCATTAAGTACCACATGAGGCGTGCACGTTACCAGATCAGCAGTGGGGGTGTCGAACCTCCTCACCTGGGGAGGCCACCTGCCAAAGGGTCCATAGCACAAACTGGTCACTCGTTTAACCCCCCGGGGGAGAGTTTGATGGAATCTGGGGGTGACCCGGAGCCATCTTTGCTTCTCCATCGCAGCCGGGAGCCAGATCCCTGCATGCGGCACCTACGAGCCATGTCTCCATCATCCACACTTCACCTGCAGCCCAGGAGGATCAGACTTTTGCCAGGAGAACACACTTCACCTGGCCAAAGTCTGCCCAGTTAGCCAGGCAGCATGATGGTTTTATATGGGGGATGGAAGACAGACAGGACACCGGCCTCGACTTCTCGCAGCCATGCTTGCCCCAGACAGACGACCCCAGCCTCATGCCCCCTTCCACGGATCTGGCAGCAATACTTGAGCAGCCCACATCTAACCCTGCTCCCCTATCGCCATCAGTCCCAGACGGGGAAACTGCCCCTCATGTAACCAGAACCCGGACTGAGCCTCAAGGATGGAAGGAGCATTTGCCCAGTCTGAGCCAGGACAGGATGGGAGCCGTGGACTCAGACGGGAAGCGGTGAAGTAGCCCCCAATAATCCACTGAGCCATCCAGTGTGTGTCTCCCAAACACTCAGCACCAACATGCACCCCGAAACCATGCCAGGATTTACTCAGATCACCTCAGCCTCCACTACTGGGGGGGGGGGAGGCAGAGCAAGCATGAAAAATCAGGATCTGGGGGGTCAGAAAAAGCCCTGAATATTGAGGCTGCCTCTACAAGATCAGAACATCTGGTCACCCACCTCCATAGACAATCCCTACGGAGAATCCAGCAGGGAGACCCCCCCATACCTGGTACATTTGGAGACGCCAACTTACTTTTAGGAGAAGCTTCAGGTGTCAGCAGGGGTGGGAGGCAGCTGGGAGTCCAGAGGTGCCAGCCAGATGTTTGCCCCTGTGCATCCCTCGCAGGGAGACAGGCAGGCGGACTCACTCCGCTTTCACTCCGGAGTGGGGGGAGCCACTCCCCACCCCGCAGCAACGTGTCTGCAGGGCCAGGGATGCTCTGGCACGTTGGTGCTGCCCTCGTGTGGATCTGGGCACAAGCTGCTGGCCGGGAAACAGCCTGGGTGGGGAAGGGGACACACACCCTGCCAGGGGTACAGGTGCTCAGCTAGCTAGTGTCTAGTTTGCAACAGGCTACAGGAACAGCACCTGCAAAGGCAGGAAAATTTCACATGGGATTTGTTTGTACCATGCTAGCCACTGTGTGCAGAGTATGATATAAAATAAACTCACCAGCTATAAATAACTGCTTGGCCACAATGAGAAAAGCAGCCACTGTTCCCCAAGTGCGGGCTGGTCACTTTTGTAGTTTTTGGTCTGTTTTTGAAAGCAGGCAGCTCTTAAATGACATGGAAACTGGGGTCCTCAAGACAATTCAAGTTCCAAGGGCGGAGCCATGGTAGTCTAGTTCAGTAAAACAAACAAGGAGTCCTGCGGCACTTAAAGACTAACAAATTTATTTCTCTCATGAGCTTTTGTGGGAGAAAATCCCACTTTCTCAGACTCCTGAAAGGGTCGCAGTCATCTGGGAAGGTGAAAGCCACCGGTCTGGAGTCCAAAGGGGACACGTTCCAGCTCCCACCCAGGGCGGCAGCTGCCCGAGTTACAGCCCAAAAGACTGATTCAATCCAGCGGGAAAGCTCAGCAAGGTGACCAAAAGAGCAAAGAGGACACCATCATCCACCTCGCTGGCCTCTCAGCAAAGCCAGTTGGGGGGGGTAGGATGAATTGCCCCAGGCCCCCCCAAGGAGGTGGCCTCCTGCCCTGGCACCTGCCTCAGTTTCTCACTCCATACATCCCAGGGGACACGGGGGCTGGGTAAACCAAGAGGGGCTTGGTAATTGGGAAGGTGGCCAGAGTGAGCTGAGATAGGAGGAGGCCTGGGGGTGGGCAGAGGTGGTATGGTTTGTACGTAGGGAACAGCGAGGGGGGGCCCTTGCATCAAATCCGCCCCAGGCCCCTTAAGTCCTCTGGGGGGCCCCGAAGCCAGGTCCATCAGATCAAACACAGTCCACCCAGGAGAGACCAGGGCAGCCTGGTGTGGGGCCCACCTGGGTCAAGGCACCCCTTCCCACATCAGTGGAGGGTTTGAGAGCATGGGCCACCTGTTTTTTGACTCCAGGGTATCACAAGTGAAGCGAGCGGCTCTGCACGCAGATTCAGTTAAAACGACAGAAAAGAAATGGGACAATAAAGCGGCAGAGATGGGGTCTGATTCATCCTCAGCTCCACCTCATGCCATCATCTCCTGCACAATGTGGGTATCGTCTACCGCCGAATCACACGGGCCCCTTCTGACATGTCCTTTGCCCCATCAACGGTGAAGGAGGCAAGTCAAACATCTTAAGGGGCCACTGCCCTCCAGGTGGCTCTAACGTGGGGCCGCGTTCGTCTAGGGAGACTGGGGACTGCAAGAGCACTCTGGACCAGCTTACTAATAGCTTTTTCTTTGGTAGGGCAAGGCTACTAAAAAATAATGTGGAAGAGGGATAGTGTGGGAACCAGGACCCCCCGATTCTGGTCCTGAC
The DNA here is from genome assembly GCA_007922195.1 of Podocnemis expansa. Taxonomy (NCBI): domain Eukaryota; kingdom Metazoa; phylum Chordata; order Testudines; family Podocnemididae; genus Podocnemis; species Podocnemis expansa. Next base: position 744,390 of record ML682105.1, read on the forward strand.
TTGGGCTCCGACCAGCTGAGTAATCTTAAGTAAGTCATTTTCCCCCTCTGTGCCTCCGTTTCCTGTCCTATCTCTTGTTTAGTCTGGTGGTAAGCTCTTCGGACTGGGACTGCCTCTCACCGAGTGAGTGTGTGTACGGCATCCAGCACAATGGAGTCCTGATCTCTGCTGAAGCGTTCTGTAAATGCTACGGTCGTGCTGGTACGTGGTGCTCCCAGCGCGTGTGATTTTCCTGCAAGTCTTGCAATTGTTAGGGAATCTCCTAAAGACCCAGCTGCTGGAGTCATTAGATCTTGCGAGAGCTCAGCTCTCTTAAGGAAGCTTCTTACCCTCACTGTCGCAGGAAAAGATAAAGGCCGCTGTGGCTTGAGGGCTCAATGCCAGAATGCAAAGAAAAGGGCCTTGGCATTTCTTATTTAACATAAAATATACACTGGGAGCCCAGACTCAAGGTTTTTGAATGTTCTGAGCTGGCAATACTGAATTTCTAATTTCTAAGGAGTTACATTGCCTGTTCAGCAAATCCTCAATAGCAGGACGCACCCAACCCGTCCTATGAACACTCAGTGCTTGGCCCAGCATCAGCATAACTGCCTGGGGTAAAGTCCTGCACTTTGAGCACCTCTTGGCCCTGTCCTGTATCACCCTTCACTTCACTGCGGCACAGATCACAGGTTTGTTTTCTCAGGAGTTAGCTAGCTTTACATACACCATGCAGAGTTAGACTGCCAAAAGAAGTAGTGAGGGAATTTCTAAAGGGAAAACACGTACTAAAGCTGTGCCCAGCACTAGATAGACAGGCACACTCACATTTGTTTACGGAGAACCTACAAAACGATCAACATGGGGGGCACACAAGTTTTAGTGCTTTTTACTGTCAAGTTCAAATGCAAAATATAATGACGTGCACTCAGAGTCCCAAAGGTGTCTTCTCCCAGCAGACTTACCCAGCTCAGTCTCTGCAGGATGGGGGCTGGAGGGCACCCCAGCTCCTTAAAGTTAGGAAACAAGCAGAAATCCCACACACTCCTTGAGTCTCTTCACCAACAGCTTGCGATCTGCCCAGCTCTAGTCCTTCTCCTCTCTGGTGGGGCCAGGGACAATTTTGCAACCTAACCCCAACAAACTAGTAGAGTCTCAGGAACCCAGCCCTTGCACTACTCCATTTCTGAATTTTCTCCAGACTGAGGTCTGTCTGACTCCCGCTCGATTCTTACTTATTCACTCCTCCTTCTTCCCCATGAGCTCCCATTGGTTCAAGTGTCAGAGAGTGAAAATGGGCGTCCAGCCAGGCTCCTTGCCCACAATGGAAATCATCCAAGTCGCTTTCAACAGCTAATGAGCACGTCCAGTGCTGTCCACCACACCCAATTTAATTTCTAAATGATTCTGACCTGTCCAGCACAGCACGGTCACCTCACCCAGTCCTGTGTGGTGTGGTCTGCAGGTACGCGCAGTTCCCCAAACTCAGAATTAACAACTACGCATCCTCCCCAGTTTCTTCTTATTTAGCTCATTAAATGCTATAATGCAAGCTTGTGGCTTAAACTTGCTGCCGTGAGCATCATCCTCTGTGCGAGGCGCAGTCCCATCGGCTAGTGGATCCTGTCGCAGGACTGAGCCATAAGCACGCGTAGGACAGGAACCCATTTTCAGGTCTGGCTTTATGGCTGGGCGACTGCCCAGGGTGCCATATTCGTCAGGGGGGTGCCTTTGTCAAGAAGTGGGATCGGCTTGGGGTGCCTGGCTGCAAAAGGGAACTCACGGCAATGAAGGAGGACTGGCAGCAGGGCCTGGGTGGGGGGTGACACAAAAGATAGTTAAGTCCAAAGAAGATGATGAAGAGACACAAAGAGATCTCACAGGACTGGGCAACACAATGACAGGTGAAAGTCAACGCTGATAAATGCAAAGTAATGCATATCAGAAAACATAATCCCAAGTATATATATAAAATGATGGGGTCTACATTATAGCCGTTTACCACTCAAGAAAGAGAGCTTGGAGTCACTGTGTAGAGGTCTCAGAAAACATCCCCTCAACATGCAGCAGCAGTCAAAAAAGCAGAGGATGTTGGGAATCTTAGGAAAGGGCTAGATAAAAAGACAGTAAATATCATAGAGCCCCTTCATAAATCCATAGTACGCCCAAGTCTGGAGTACTGCATGCAGATCTGGTTGCCCCATCTCAAAAAAGATATATTGGAATTGGAAAAGGTACAGAAAAGGACAGCAGATGTGATTAAAGCAGGGAAATTATCCTTCCATATGAAGAGAGATTGGGACTTTTAGCTTGGAAAAGCCTGTGGCTTGCCCAGTCCCGGCTCGCAGCTAGGAGTCAGGCTCTAGCCATCCATGTCCCGGCTGAAAGCCAGGAGCCTGGCAGCAGCTGTCCTCGCTTACAGCAGCTGGGGCTGCGGGCTGGGCTCCCAGCTGGAAATGGGAACCATCGCCCCACCATGACAGCTGCCACAGCTCTGCCAACGAAAGCCTGCAGCTCGCAGCGAGGTGGTTTTCTTTCCTCGAAGGAACAGGGCAGTTCTGTAGGCTGAGGTGGAGGGAGGGTGTGATCAGGGCCGTAACCAGGACGGGGTGACCGGGTCAAAGGAGCAGCTCCGTTTCACCGCTCAGGCAAAGGGCGCGTTCTGCGCTGCCTGCTCCGGGTGCCGCTCGTTCTAAGAGCACGTTCCACTCCAGCCGCGCCCCGGGTGCCGACACACCTAGTTCCAGCGCCGGGTGTGATTGCAGTGTGTACACCAGCACTGTTTTGTTGTCCAAACTCTAGTGTAGATCAGGCCTAAGCTACCATTACATTTTAGCTCCGTGATCAGTTCCTCTGTGGGTTAGGGCAAGCTCTAATAACGAATTCCCTTGTGCTGGCAGCAAAAGTTACTGGGTTAGGAAAGTATCACCTATGTTCAGCAATTCCAAGATGTCCTAGAACTGGAGCCATGAGATCTCCAGCATCTGTCCCTCAAACCAATATCCGCCAGGATCAGCCACTATCTTCCCCCTACACTTTATAGACTGGAGATCTTTTGAGAGATCTAGATGGCTATGTCTACACTTACAAGTTATTTTGGATTAAGGAAGCTTAATTCCAAATAACTCATTCCCTGCCAAGTAAGCAGTTTATTATATTGGGTTAAGTGGTTCCTTATTTTGAAATAAGGAATTGCTAATTCAATATAATAAAACCACCTTTTACTTCAAAGTACTGCTTACTTCAAAGTTAGTAGTTCAAATTAAGCCACTTTAAGCCCCAGAATAGGCTTAATTTGAACTACTTTCCCTATTCTTTTGCCTGCTTCCCCCTGTTTTGAACTCGAGAGTCTAGTGAAGACTCTCTACTTTGAATTAATAAAGCCCACTTTATTCTGAATTACAGAGTCTTCACTGGACTTCTAATTCAAAATAACAACTTTGATGTTGTGCTAATTTGAAATACTGTAATATCTTTGATTTAAATTCCAAGTAGTTATTTCAAATTAACTACTTCAAATTAATTCTGTAAATATAGACACAGCCAGTGAGACTTGCCCACCAACATGCCACTACCATCACTGGAACGATTCCCATTCACTCTGACGCTGGACCAGGCCATGTCTGAGCTCGTCTTCGTCGTGTTCCTCATGTCTGCAAACAGTCCAACCTGGGTCCTGGTTTTCTGAAACATTCACAGCCTTTTCGAAGGGGTCTGCCTGGGTCTACTTGCCTTAGAAATATGCGTGCCTCTGTCACCATCGTGTCCCTTCTCTTACATGGCACCACACAAGAACAATGCTGACTTCTGTGCTTCGCAGTCCTGCTGCCCCCCTCTTCCACGCCAGTCAGCGTCGGCATTCAGGCTGAGTGGTTAAGGCACGTAATGGTCCACAGGGGAGCGATGTGGCTAGCGCCACATCCAACCAGCTTTGCGCCTCCCTCCCCAGCAGACTGGGTGCCCCGTGTGCAGCAGAGTGGGTGGCATCCGTGCCCCAGACTCAGGCCATCTGGGGTGGCAGCCAAGCATGGAAAGCCCCTAGGCCCTCTTCTGCCAGCCTTTAGCATTTGCTCAGTAGATAACGAACTGCTGGCCAATCACTAATGTATTGCACTAATGACCCCAGCTCTGGCCCTTCTCCCGGCCAGGGCAAAGTGCACAAGGCGCAGCAAGGGCAAAGATTAGACCCCGTCAGCCTCAGGATCATCACAGCGACAGGGCCTCTCTGTGTCTCCCTGCTCACAGTATAAAGTAGTGGTTTTCGACAGGGCCGTAACTAGAGCTTAAACAGCCCCAAAGGCAGCCCCCGGCCCCAGAGCCCATCTATACAGCGGCGGGGAGGGGGATTGTGACCCTTCCCTCCTGTGGCCAGAGCCAGCAATGGGGATCCCTACCCTGCCACCATGGGGAAAAGGGACCCCCCCGCTGCCTCTAGCTGCTGTCAGCAGGGAAGCGATTCCCCCTTCTTTCTCTGGCTGCGGCAAAGGGAAACGATCCCCCGCCGTGGCCAGAGAAAGCAGGGGAGATCCCTTATCTTCATGGCCAGAGCAAGCAGGGGGAATCGCTTCCCCACCATGACCAGAGCCAGCAGCAGGGGTCCCCAGCCGCGCTGTGATGGGGAGAAGGGATCCCCCACTCCCAGCTCTGGCTGTGGCAGGGGAGCGATGCCCTCTGCCAGCTCTGGCCATGGTGGGGGATCACTTCCCTGGGCCACGGCCAGAACTGGTAGGGGCGATTGCTTCCCTGCTGCAGCCAGAGCCAGCAGGGGTGATCGCTTATGCCCACTGAACCCAGAGCCAGCAGGGGCGATTGCTTCCCTGGCACAGCCAGAGCCAGCAGGGGCGGTCGCTTGGCCGCGGCAGGGGTGATGCCTTCCCCACAGCACCCTTTTAAATTGGTGCCGGGGCCAAGCCCCTTTCACCCCACCATCGTCACACCCTGGTGTTCAAACTTAGGATCAGGACCCAGCCCTGGGCCGTGGACCCTCAGTGGACACCTGCCGCCCCCACCCAAAGACCGC